>JAXIVJ010007024.1:57500-60000 GCA_036785665.1 Chirona hameri
TCTGGTAGGCAGGCTGGTTATTGATTCGACACTGATTGAATCGATTGGAATCGTTCAATCAAAATTCCCTGAATAAAACAATTATTGATTCACCACCAGATCTTTTGATTCATGAATCGTGATTGAATCAAAACCCGCATCAAATCAAAGCTGATTGGATCAAAAGATTGAACGATTCTTAACGATTCAAGTACACTGGTAAATTGTGCAAATACATGCAGTTCCAGTGGCTACATTAATTTATACTGAAATAGTATTGCTGTAACAATGTTGTAATGATCATTTATATTATATATGTATGTTTCCATTGTTATTTATTTGAAATAAATTCACCACAATATATGTAAATGTTGAAGCAAACGTGAATCGATTAAAATATTTGTTATGATTCTTTGAATCAGAAAGAATCAATTTTCAAAATTGTATCCGTGAATCGAACGGTGATTGAATCATTCAGATTCCAAAATGAATCATGATGGAATCGTTCCAAAAAAAAGTTGAATCAATGACCAGTCTGGAGTAGAGGCATCCTCCTTTGTGTGTGTTGCGGTGTCTGGGATGGGTGACCGGCCCCTCTGACTGTCTGACTGTGCCCTCTGCGGTACCTGGGACAGGTGCCGGCGGCCGGCTGACGCTGCACGAGTGTGCCTGGGATGGGTGGCCGGTGCCGCCCCTCTGACTGACTGGCCGTGCCCTCTGCGGTACCTGGGACAGGTGCCGGCGGCCGGCTGACGCTGCACGAGTGTGTCTGGGATGGGTGGCCGGTGCCGCCCCTCTGACTGACTGGCCGTGCCCTCTGCGGTACCTGGGACAGGTGCCGGCGGCCGGCTGACGCTGCACGAGTGTGCCTGGGATGGGTGGCCGGTGCCGCCCCTCTGACTGACTGGCCGTGCCCTCTGCGGTACCTGGGACAGGTGCCGGCGGCCGGCTGACGCTGCACGAGTGTGTCGAATGCGGCACCAGCAGCGAGCAGCACTTGCTGGCGCTCTGCGACACCTGCCACAACCACTACCACCTGGCCTGCCTCGACCCGCCGCTCACGCGCATGCCGCGCAAGTCCAAGACGGCCGGCTGGCAGTGCTGGCGGTGCGCGGCGGCCGGCTCGCTGGCCCAGTCGCCGCAGCCGCTGCCCGACACAGTGCGCGGGGGACGCCGCACCAGGCAGGCGGCAGCGGTCAACATGCAGGTCAGGCGACGGCCACCGAGGAGAGGCAGGGAGGGGGAGGGCGAGGGGCACGAGCAAGGCGAGAGTGTTTAAACGGTTTTATTAAAAGCTTCCCTAATGACACATGACACATACAAATTCAAACACAGCACATAAAAAATCACACGTTTGACCATCCACACTAAACATAGCGCACATTGGACGAAACGCAATGACTTCGGAGCCTCTTTCGGAGCCGTGCCGAGCCTCTTCCCGTGTGTGACGCTGCTTCTCCGTCCCGGCAGCCCCAGGTGAAGCTGGAGGCGCCTCCTCAGCCCCCTACCTCCCGTGCCGAGCTTCTTCCCGTGTGTGACGCTGCTTCTCCGTCCCGGCAGCCCCAGGTGAAGCTGGAGGCGCCTCCTCAGCCCCCTACCTCCCGTGCCGAGCTTCTTCCCGTGTGTGACGCTGCTTCCCGTCCCGGCAGCCCCAGGTGAAGCTGGAGGCGCCTCCTCAGCCCCCTACCTCCCGTGCCGAGCTTCTTCCCGTGTGTGACGCTGCTTCCCGTCCCGGCAGCCCCAGGTGAAGCTGGAGGCGCCTCCTCAGCCCCCTCAGTCGCCTCAGCGGGAGGCGGCCGCCGTCTCCCCGGACCGCCGGTCCGCCGGCGGGCTAAACAGGAAAGCCCGCAACGTGTACCAACGGAAGGACATAAGACACCCGGGTGTGGGGCGCGGGAACGCGCCGCGCATCAACCCGCCGCGCACCAAGCGCAGGTCGGCGACGGCTGGCACTGCTGCCGCCACCGCTGGACCGCCCGTGCTCAAGGTAGGTCTGAGCCAAACAGACGTGCTGTGTCGCACAGTAGCTACCTTCATTGGGGTCACAGGAATGTAGTCATGGCGTTGTCGTTAAAGGTCTGAACAGACGAGCTTCATTTCAATACGAGATACGACTTACGAGGTGGAGTGTGGTAATGCATTCGGATTGGAGATGACATGGCGCCAGGGCTGGAGATCCTGAGGGGGGGATTCAGACCCCCCTGGGCAGTGTTGGATTTTTCATTTGATGACCTGGTCCCGGAGAGTAAAAAGCCATAGGTGGAGAGTAAAATTGTATTGTCAGGCAAGTTAATATTTGCATTTGGTTTTAATTATTTTACTTGGAAAGTAAAAAAATCCTGATTTGTAATAGATATTAAATCCTTGTGAGGAAAATTGAATTATATTTTAACTACAATGTCGGTAAGATCAGGCGAAAAAAGAGCAAATTTCCTGAACAAATATGAAGAGAGCAAAATTCTTTCGACCCAAAAAGTACAGAAAATGGCCCAAATTCCAAGGCTGCCCCTGGGCCCACCGG
>JAXIVJ010007025.1:0-63073 GCA_036785665.1 Chirona hameri
AATCATGCCAGAGGGGCGCATGATTACTTGCCAGAGGGGCGGGCCCCTCCAGCCAGTGAAGGCGCCCCTCCGACCAGTGACGGCGCCCCTCCGGCCAGTGAAGGCCGGAGGGGCGCCGTCACTGGTCGGAGGGGCGCCTTCACTGGCTGGAGGGGCCCCGCCCCTCTGGCAAGTATTCATGCGCCCCTCTGGCATGATTATTTTCACTTCAACCAGGCAATTTTGATATTTTGCCCCACTAACTTTTATTGTGAAGTGGAAGGGCTGGTGGAATATATTTTGAATATATTTTGATATTTTGCCCCACTAACTTTTATTGTGAAGTGAAGGGCGGTGGAATTTCTTCAAATGGTCACAAAAAAAAATGGTTGGGCAAAATATCAAAAATATATTCAAAATATATTCCACCCGCCCTTCACTTCACAATAAAAGTTAGTGGGGCAAAATATCAAAATTGCCTGGTTGAAGTGAAAATAATCATGCCAGAGGGGCGCATGATTACTTGCCAGAGGGGCGGGCCCCCTCCAGCCCCTCCGACCAGTGACGGCGCCCCCTCCGGCCAGTGAAGGCCGGAGGGGCGCCGTCACTGGTCGGAGGGGCGCCTTCACTGGCTGGAGGGGCCCCGCCCCTCTGGCAAGTAAGCATGCGCCCCTCTGGCATGATTATTTTCACTTCAACCAGGCAATTTTGATATTTTGCCCCACTAAATTTTATTGTGAAGTGAAGGGCGGGTGGAATATATTTTGAATATATTTTGATATTTTGCCACCACCAATTTTTTTTTTTGACCATTTGAAGAAATTCCACCCGCCCTTCACTTCACAATAAAAGTTAGTGGGGCAAAATATCAAAATATATTCAAAATATATTCCACCCGCCCTTCACTTCACAATAAAAGTTAGTGGGGCAAAAATATCAAAATTGCCTGGTTGAAGTGAAAATAATCATGCCAGAGGGGCGCATGATTACTTGCCAGAGGGGCGGGCCCCTCCAGCCAGTGAAGGCGCCCCTCCGACCAGTGACGGCGCCCCCTCCGGCCTTCACTGGCCGGAGGGGCGCCGTCACTGGTCGGAGGGGCGCCTTCACTGGCTGGAGGGGCCCGCCCCTCTGGCAAGTAATCATGCGCCCCTCTGGCATGATTATTTTCACTTCAACCAGGCAATTTTGATATTTTGCCCCACTAACTTTTATTGTGAAGTGAAGGGCGGGTGGAATATATTTTGAATATATTTTGATATTTTGCCCCACTAACTTTTATTGTGAAGTGAAGGGCGGGTGGAATTTCTTCAAATGGTCAAAAAAAAAAAATGGTGGGGCAAAATATCAAAATATATTCAAAATATATTCCACCCGCCCTTCACTTCACAATAAAAGTTAGTGGGGCCAAAATATCAAAATTGCCTGGTTGAAGTGAAAATAATCATGCCAGAGGGGCGCATGATTACTTGCCAGAGGGGCGGGCCCCTCCAGCCAGTGAAGGCGCCCCTCCGACCAGTGACGGCGCCCCTCCGGCCAGTGAAGGCCGGAGGGGCGCCGTCACTGGTCAGAGGGGCGCCTTCACTGGCTGGAGGGGCCCGCCCCTCTGGCAAGTAATCATGCGCCCCTCTGGCATGATTATTTTCACTTCAACCAGGCAATTTTGATATTTTGCCCCACTAACTTTTATTGTGAAGTGAAGGGCGGGTGGAATATATTTTGAATATATTTTGATATTTTGCCCCCACTAACTTTTATTGTGAAGTGAAGGGCGGGTGGAATTTCTTCAAATGGTCAAAAAAAAAATGGTGGGGCAAAATATCAAAATATATTCAAATATATTCCACCCGCCCTTCACTTCACAATAAAAGTTAGTGGGGCAAAATATCAAAATATATTCAAAATATATTCCACCCGCCCTTCACTTCACAATAAAAGTTAGTGGGGCAAAATATCAAAATTGCCTGGTTGAAGTGAAAATAATCATGCCAGAGGGGCGCATGATTACTTGCCAGAGGGGCGGGCCCCTCCAGCCCTCCGACCAGTGACGGCGCCCCTCCGGCCAGTGAAGGCCGGAGGGGCGCCGTCACTGGTCGGAGGGGCGCCTTCACTGGCTGGAGGGGCCCGCCCCTCTGGCAAGTAATCATGCGCCCCTCTGGCATGATTATTTTCACTTCAACCAGGCAATTTTGATATTTTGCCCCCACTAACTTTTATTGTGAAGTGAAGGGCGGGTGGAATATATTTTGAATATATTTTGATATTTTGCCCCACTAACTTTTATTGCGAAGTGAAGGGCGGGTGGAATTTCTTCAAATGGTAAAAAAAAAAAAAAAATGGTGGGGCAAAATATCAAAATATATTCAAAATATATTCCACCCGCCCTTCACTTCAACAATAAAAGTTAGTGGGGCAAAATATCAAAATTGCCTGGTTGAAGTGAAAATAATCATGCCAGAGGGGCGCATGATTACTTGCCAGAGGGGCGGGCCCCTCCAGCCCTCCGACCAGTGACGGCGCCCCTCCGGACAGTGAAGGCCGGAGGGGCGCCGTCACTGGTCGGAGGGGCGCCTTCACTGGCTGGAGGGGCCCGCCCCTCTGGCAAGTATCATGCGCCCCTCTGGCATGATTATTTTCACTTCAACCAGGCAATTTAAGATATTTTGCCCCACTAACTTTTATTGTGAAGTGAAGGGCTGGTGGAATATATTTTGAATATATTTTGATATTTTGCCCCACTAACTTTTATTGTGAAGTGAAGGGCGGGTGGAATTTCTTCAAATGGTCAACAACAAAAAAAATGGTGGGGCAAAATATCAAAATATATTCAAAATATATTCCACCCGCCCCTTCACTTCACAATAAAAGTTAGTGGGGCAAAATATCAAAATTGCCTGGTTGAAGTGAAAATAATCATGCCAGAGGGGCGCATGATTACTTGCCAGAGGGGCGGGCCCCTCCAGCCCTCCGACCAGTGACGGCGCCCCTCCGGCCAGTGAAGGCCGGAGGGGCGCCGTCACTGGTCGGAGGGGCGCCTTCACTGGCTGGAGGGGCCCGCCCCTCTGGCAAGTAAGCATGCGCCCCTCTGGCATGATTATTTTCACTTCAACCAGGCAATTTTGATATTTTGCCCCACTAACTTTTATTGTGAAGTGAAGGGCGGGTGGAATATATTTTGAATATATTTTGATATTTTGCCCCACTAACTTTTATTGTGAAGTGAAGGGCGGGTGGAATTTCTTCAAATGGTCAAAAAAAAAATGGTGTGGGGCAAAATATCAAAATATATTCAAAATATATTCCACCCGCCCTTCACTTCACAATAAAGTTAGTGGGGCAAAATATCAAAATTGCCTGGTTGAAGTGAAAATAATCATGCCAGAGGGGCGCATGATTACTTGCCAGAGGGGCGGGCCCCTCCAGCCAGTGAAGGCGCCCCTCCGACCAGTGACGGCGCCCCCTCCGGCCAGTGAAGGCCGGAGGGGCGCCGTCACTGGTCGGAGGGGCGCCTTCACTGGCTGGAGGGGCCCGCCCCTCTGGCAAGTAATCATGCGCCCCTCTGGCATGATTATTTTCACTTCAACCAGGCAATTTTGATATTTTGCCCCCACTAACTTTTATTGTGAAGTGAAGGGCTGGTGGAATATATTTTGAATATATTTTGATATTTTGCCCCACTAACTTTTATTGTGAAGGGGCGGGTGGAATTTCTTCAAATGGTCAAAAAAAAAATGGTTGGGCAAAATATCAAAATATATTCAAAATATATTCCACCCGCCCTTCACTTCACAATAAAAGTTAGTGGGGCAAAATATCAAAATTGCCTGGTTGAAGTGAAAATAATCATGCCAGAGGGGCGCATGATTACTTGCCAGAGGGGCGGGCCCCTCCAGCCCTCCGACCAGTGACGGCGCCCCTCCGGCCAGTGAAGGCCGGAGGGGCGCCGTCACTGGTCGGAGGGGCGCCTTCACTGGCTGGAGGGGCCCGCCCCTCTGGCAAGTAAGCATGCGCCCCTCTGGCATGATTATTTTCACTTCAACCAGGCAATTTTGATATTTTGCCCCACTAACTTTTATTGTGAAGTGAAGGGCGGGTGGAATATATTTTGAATATATTTTGATATTTTGCCCCACTAACTTTTATTGCGAAGTGAAGGGCGGGTGGAATTTCTTCAAATGGTAAAAAAAAAAAAAATGGTGGGGCAAAATATCAAAATATATTCAAAATATATTCCACCCGCCCTTCACTTCACAATAAAAGTTAGTGGGGCAAAATATCAAAATTGCCTGGTTGAAGTGAAAATAATCATGCCAGAGGGGCGCATGATTACTTGCCAGAGGGGCGGGCCCCTCCAGCCAGTGAAGGCGCCCCTCCGACCAGTGACGGCGCCCCTCCGGCCAGTGAAGGCCGGAGGGGCGCCGTCACTGGTCGGAGGGGCGCCTTCACTGGCTGGAGGGGCCCGCCCCTCTGGCAAGTAATCATGCGCCCCTCTGGCATGATTATTTTCACTTCAACCAGGCAATTTTGATATTTTGCCCCACTAACTTTTATTGTGAAGTGAAGGGCGGGTGGAATATATTTTGAATATATTTTGATATTTTGCCCCACTAACTTTTATTGCGAAGTGAAGGGCGGGTGGAATTTCTTCAAATGGTAAAAAAAAAAAAAAATGGTGGGGCAAAATATCAAAATATATTCAAAATATATTCCACCCGCCCTTCACTTCACAATAAAAGTTAGTGGGGCAAAATATCAAAATTGCCTGGTTGAAGTGAAAATAATCATGCCAGAGGGGCGCATGATTACTTGCCAGAGGGGCGGGCCCCTCCAGCCAGTGAAGGCGCCCCTCCGACCAGTGACGGCGCCCCTCCGGCCAGTGAAGGCCGGAGGGGCGCCGTCACTGGTCGGAGGGGCGCCTTCACTGGCTGGAGGGGCCCGCCCCTCTGGCAAGTAATCATGCGCCCCTCTGGCATGATTATTTTCACTTCAACCAGGCAATTTTGATATTTTGCCCCACTAACTTTTATTGTGAAGTGAAGGGCTGGTGGAATATATTTTGAATATATTTTGATATTTTGCCCCACTAACTTTTATTGTGAAGCGAAGGGCGGGTGGAATTTCTTCAAATGGTCAAAAAAAAAATGGTTGGGCAAAATATCAAAATATATTCAAAATATATTCCACCCGCCCTTCACTTCACAATAAAAGTTAGTGGGGCAAAATATCAAAATTGCCTGGTTGAAGTGAAAATAATCATGCCAGAGGGGCGCATGATTACTTGCCAGAGGGGCGGGCCCCTCCAGCCCTCCGACCAGTGACGGCGCCCCTCCGGCCAGTGAAGGCCGGAGGGGCGCCGTCACTGGTCGGAGGGGCGCCTTCACTGGCTGGAGGGGCCCGCCCCTCTGGCAAGTAAGCATGCGCCCCTCTGGCATGATTATTTTCACTTCAACCAGGCAATTTTGATATTTTGCCCCACTAACTTTTATTGTGAAGTGAAGGGCGGGTGGAATATATTTTGAATATATTTTGATATTTTGCCCCACCATTTTTTTTTTGACCATTTGAAGAAATTCCACCCGCCCTTCACTTCACAATAAAAGTTAGTGGGGCAAAATATCAAAATATATTCAAAATATATTCCACCCGCCCTTCACTTCACAATAAAAGTTAGTGGGGCAAAATATCAAAATTGCCTGGTTGAAGTGAAAATAATCATGCCAGAGGGGCGCATGATTACTTGCCAGAGGGGCGGGCCCCTCCAGCCAGTGAAGGCGCCCCTCCGACCAGTGACGGCGCCCCTCCGGCCTTCACTGGCCGGAGGGGCGCCGTCACTGGTCGGAGGGGCGCCTTCACTGGCTGGAGGGGCCCGCCCCTCTGGCAAGTAATCATGCGCCCCTCTGGCATGATTATTTTCACTTCAACCAGGCAATTTTGATATTTTGCCCCACTAACTTTTATTGTGAAGTGGTGGAATATATTTTGAATATATTTTGATATTTTGCCCCACTAACTTTTATTGTGAAGTGAAGGGCGGGTGGAATTTCTTCAAATGGTCAAAAAAAAAAATGGTTGGGCAAAATATCAAAATATATTCAAAATATATTCCACCCGCCCTTCACTTCACAATAAAAGTTAGTGGGGCAAAATATCAAAATTGCCTGGTTGAAGTGAAAATAATCATGCCAGAGGGGCGCATGATTACTTGCCAGAGGGGCGGGCCCCTCCAGCCCTCCGACCAGTGACGGCGCCCCTCCGGCCAGTGAAGGCAGGAGGGGCGCCGTCACTGGTCGGAGGGGCGCCTTCACTGGCTGGAGGGGCCCGCCCCTCTGGCAAGTAAGCATGCGCCCCTCTGGCATGATTATTTTCACTTCAACCAGGCAATTTTGATATTTTGCCCCACTAACTTTTATTGTGAAGTGAAGGGCGGGTGGAATATATTTTGAATATATTTTGATATTTTGCCCCACCATTTTTTTTTTTGACCATTTGAAGAAATTCCACCCGCCCTTCACTTCACAATAAAAGTTAGTGGGGCAAAATATCAAAATATATTCAAAATATATTCCACCCGCCCTTCACTTCACAATAAAAGTTAGTGGGGCAAAATATCAAAATTGCCTGGTTGAAGTGAAAATAATCATGCCAGAGGGGCGCATGATTACTTGCCAGAGGGGCGGGCCCCTCCAGCCAGTGAAGGCGCCCCTCCGACCAGTGACGGCGCCCCTCCGGCCTTCACTGGCCGGAGGGGCGCCGTCACTGGTCGGAGGGGCGCCTTCACTGGCTGGAGGGGCCCGCCCCTCTGGCAAGTAATCATGCGCCCCTCTGGCATGATTATTTTCACTTCAACCAGGCAATTTTGATATTTTGCCCCACTAACTTTTATTGTGAAGTGAAGGGCGGGTGGAATATATTTTGAATATATTTTGATATTTTGCCCCACTAACTTTTATTGTGAAGTGAAGGGCGGGTGGAATTTCTTCAAATGGTCAAAAAAAAAAATGGTGGGGCAAAATATCAAAATATATTCA
The DNA here is from genome assembly GCA_036785665.1 of Chirona hameri. Taxonomy (NCBI): domain Eukaryota; kingdom Metazoa; phylum Arthropoda; class Thecostraca; order Balanomorpha; family Balanidae; genus Chirona; species Chirona hameri. The sequence continues at coordinate 7,005 of JAXIVJ010007025.1, forward strand.
AAATATATTCCACCCGCCCTTCACTTCACAATAAAAGTTAGTGGGGCAAAATATCAAAATTGCCTGGTTGAAGTGAAAATAATCATGCCAGAGGGGCGCATGATTACTTGCCAGAGGGGCGGGCCCCTCCAGCCAGTGAAGGCGCCCCTCCGACCAGTGACGGCGCCCCTCCGGCCAGTGAAGGCCGGAGGGGCGCCGTCACTGGTCGGAGGGGCGCCTTCACTGGCTGGAGGGGCCCGCCCCTCTGGCAAGTAATCATGCGCCCCTCTGGCATGATTATTTTCACTTCAACCAGGCAATTTTGATATTTTGCCCCACTAACTTTTATTGTGAAGTGAAGGGCGGGTGGAATATATTTTGAATATATTTTGATATTTTGCCCCACTAACTTTTATTGTGAAGTGAAGGGCGGGTGGAATTTCTTCAAATGGTCACAAAAAAAAAATGGTGGGGCAAAATATCAAAATATATTCAAAATATATTCCACCCGCCCTTCACTTCACAATAAAAGTTAGTGGGGCAAAATATCAAAATTGCCTGGTTGAAGTGAAAATAATCATGCCAGAGGGGCGCATGATTACTTGCCAGAGGGGCGGGCCCCTCCAGCCAGTGAAGGCGCCCCTCCGACCAGTGACGGCGCCCCTCCGGCCAGTGAAGGCCGGAGGGGCGCCGTCACTGGTCAGAGGGGCGCCTTCACTGGCTGGAGGGGCCCGCCCCTCTGGCAAGTAATCATGCGCCCCTCTGGCATGATTATTTTCACTTCAACCAGGCAATTTTGATATTTTGCCCCACTAACTTTTATTGTGAAGTGAAGGGCGGGTGGAATATATTTTGAATATATTTTGATATTTTGCCCCACTAACTTTTATTGTGAAGTGAAGGGCGGGTGGAATTTCTTCAAATGGTCAAAAAAAAAATGGTGGGGCAAAATATCAAAATATATTCAAAATATATTCCACCCGCCCTTCACTTCACAATAAAAGTTAGTGGGGCAAAATATCAAAATATATTCAAAATATATTCCACCCGCCCTTCACTTCACAATAAAAGTTAGTGGGGCAAAATATCAAAATTGCCTGGTTGAAGTGAAAATAATCATGCCAGAGGGGCGCATGATTACTTGCCAGAGGGGCGGGCCCCTCCAGCCCTCCGACCAGTGACGGCGCCCCTCCGGCCAGTGAAGGCCGGAGGGGCGCCGTCACTGGTCGGAGGGGCGCCTTCACTGGCTGGAGGGGCCCGCCCCTCTGGCAAGTAATCATGCGCCCCTCTGGCATGATTATTTTCACTTCAACCAGGCAATTTTGATATTTTGCCCCACTAAATTTTATTGTGAAGTGAAGGGCGGGTGGAATATATTTTGAATATATTTTGATATTTTGCCCCACCATTTTTTTTTTTGACCATTTGAAGAAATTCCACCCGCCCTTCACTTCACAATAAAAGTTAGTGGGGCAAAATATCAAAATATATTCAAAATATATTCCACCCGCCCTTCACTTCACAATAAAAGTTAGTGGGGCAAAATATCAAAATTGCCTGGTTGAAGTGAAAATAATCATGCCAGAGGGGCGCATGATTACTTGCCAGAGGGGCGGGCCCCTCCAGCCAGTGAAGGCGCCCCTCCGACCAGTGACGGCGCCCCTCCGGCCTTCACTGGCCGGAGGGGCGCCGTCACTGGTCGGAGGGGCGCCTTCACTGGCTGGAGGGGCCCGCCCCTCTGGCAAGTAATCATGCGCCCCTCTGGCATGATTATTTTCACTTCAACCAGGCAATTTTGATATTTTGCCCCACTAACTTTTATTGTGAAGTGAAGGGCGGGTGGAATATATTTTGAATATATTTTGATATTTTGCCCCACTAACTTTTATTGTGAAGTGAAGGGCGGGTGGAATTTCTTCAAATGGTCAAAAAAAAAAATGGTTGGGCAAAATATCAAAATATATTCAAAATATATTCCACCCGCCCTTCACTTCACAATAAAAGTTAGTGGGGCAAAATATCAAAATTGCCTGGTTGAAGTGAAAATAATCATGCCAGAGGGGCGCATGATTACTTGCCAGAGGGGCGGGCCCCTCCAGCCAGTGAAGGCGCCCCTCCGACCAGTGACGGCGCCCCTCCGGCCAGTGAAGGCCGGAGGGGCGCCGTCACTGGTCAGAGGGGCGCCTTCACTGGCTGGAGGGGCCCGCCCCTCTGGCAAGTAATCATGCGCCCCTCTGGCATGATTATTTTCACTTCAACCAGGCAATTTTGATATTTTGCCCCACTAACTTTTATTGTGAAGTGAAGGGCGGGTGGAATATATTTTGAATATATTTTGATATTTTGCCCCACTAACTTTTATTGTGAAGTGAAGGGCGGGTGGAATTTCTTCAAATGGTCAAAAAAAAAATGGTGGGGCAAAATATCAAAATATATTCAAAATATATTCCACCCGCCCTTCACTTCACAATAAAAGTTAGTGGGGCAAAATATCAAAATATATTCAAAATATATTCCACCCGCCCTTCACTTCACAATAAAAGTTAGTGGGGCAAAATATCAAAATTGCCTGGTTGAAGTGAAAATAATCATGCCAGAGGGGCGCATGATTACTTGCCAGAGGGGCGGGCCCCTCCAGCCCTCCGACCAGTGACGGCGCCCCTCCGGCCAGTGAAGGCCGGAGGGGCGCCGTCACTGGTCGGAGGGGCGCCTTCACTGGCTGGAGGGGCCCGCCCCTCTGGCAAGTAATCATGCGCCCCTCTGGCATGATTATTTTCACTTCAACCAGGCAATTTTGATATTTTGCCCCACTAACTTTTATTGTGAAGTGAAGGGCGGGTGGAATATATTTTGAATATATTTTGATATTTTGCCCCACTAACTTTTATTGCGAAGTGAAGGGCGGGTGGAATTTCTTCAAATGGTAAAAAAAAAAAAATGGTGGGGCAAAATATCAAAATATATTCAAAATATATTCCACCCGCCCTTCACTTCACAATAAAAGTTAGTGGGGCAAAATATCAAAATTGCCTGGTTGAAGTGAAAATAATCATGCCAGAGGGGCGCATGATTACTTGCCAGAGGGGCGGGCCCCTCCAGCCCTCCGACCAGTGACGGCGCCCCTCCGGACAGTGAAGGCCGGAGGGGCGCCGTCACTGGTCGGAGGGGCGCCTTCACTGGCTGGAGGGGCCCGCCCCTCTGGCAAGTAATCATGCGCCCCTCTGGCATGATTATTTTCACTTCAACCAGGCAATTTAAGATATTTTGCCCCACTAACTTTTATTGTGAAGTGAAGGGCTGGTGGAATATATTTTGAATATATTTTGATATTTTGCCCCACTAACTTTTATTGTGAAGTGAAGGGCGGGTGGAATTTCTTCAAATGGTCAAAAAAAAAATTGGTTGGGCAAAATATCAAAATATATTCAAAATATATTCCACCCGCCCTTCACTTCACAATAAAAGTTAGTGGGGCAAAATATCAAAATTGCCTGGTTGAAGTGAAAATAATCATGCCAGAGGGGCGCATGATTACTTGCCAGAGGGGCGGGCCCCTCCAGCCCTCCGACCAGTGACGGCGCCCCTCCGGCCAGTGAAGGCCGGAGGGGCGCCGTCACTGGTCGGAGGGGCGCCTTCACTGGCTGGAGGGGCCCGCCCCTCTGGCAAGTAAGCATGCGCCCCTCTGGCATGATTATTTTCACTTCAACCAGGCAATTTTGATATTTTGCCCCACTAACTTTTATTGTGAAGTGAAGGGCGGGTGGAATATATTTTGAATATATTTTGATATTTTGCCCCACCATTTTTTTTTTTGACCATTTGAAGAAATTCCACCCGCCCTTCACTTCACAATAAAAGTTAGTGGGGCAAAATATCAAAATATATTCAAAATATATTCCACCCGCCCTTCACTTCACAATAAAAGTTAGTGGGGCAAAATATCAAAATTGCCTGGTTGAAGTGAAAATAATCATGCCAGAGGGGCGCATGATTACTTGCCAGAGGGGCGGGCCCCTCCAGCCAGTGAAGGCGCCCCTCCGACCAGTGACGGCGCCCCTCCGGCCTTCACTGGCCGGAGGGGCGCCGTCACTGGTCGGAGGGGCGCCTTCACTGGCTGGAGGGGCCCGCCCCTCTGGCAAGTAATCATGCGCCCCTCTGGCATGATTATTTTCACTTCAACCAGGCAATTTTGATATTTTGCCCCACTAACTTTTATTGTGAAGTGAAGGGCGGGTGGAATATATTTTGAATATATTTTGATATTTTGCCCCACTAACTTTTATTGTGAAGTGAAGGGCGGGTGGAATTTCTTCAAATGGTCAACAAAAAAAAAATGGTGGGGCAAAATATCAAAATATATTCAAAATATATTCCACCCGCCCTTCACTTCACAATAAAAGTTAGTGGGGCAAAATATCAAAATTGCCTGGTTGAAGTGAAAATAATCATGCCAGAGGGGCGCATGATTACTTGCCAGAGGGGCGGGCCCCTCCAGCCAGTGAAGGCGCCCCTCCGACCAGTGACGGCGCCCCTCCGGCCAGTGAAGGCCGGAGGGGCGCCGTCACTGGTCGGAGGGGCGCCTTCACTGGCTGGAGGGGCCCGCCCCTCTGGCAAGTAATCATGCGCCCCTCTGGCATGATTATTTTCACTTCAACCAGGCAATTTTGATATTTTGCCCCACTAACTTTTATTGTGAAGTGAAGGGCGGGTGGAATATATTTTGAATATATTTTGATATTTTGCCCCACTAACTTTTATTGTGAAGTGAAGGGCGGGTGGAATTTCTTCAAATGGTCACAAAAAAAAAATGGTGGGGCAAAATATCAAAATATATTCAAAATATATTCCACCCGCCCTTCACTTCACAATAAAAGTTAGTGGGGCAAAATATCAAAATTGCCTGGTTGAAGTGAAAATAATCATGCCAGAGGGGCGCATGATTACTTGCCAGAGGGGCGGGCCCCTCCAGCCAGTGAAGGCGCCCCTCCGACCAGTGACGGCGCCCCTCCGGCCAGTGAAGGCCGGAGGGGCGCCGTCACTGGTCAGAGGGGCGCCTTCACTGGCTGGAGGGGCCCGCCCCTCTGGCAAGTAATCATGCGCCCCTCTGGCATGATTATTTTCACTTCAACCAGGCAATTTTGATATTTTGCCCCACTAACTTTTATTGTGAAGTGAAGGGCGGGTGGAATATATTTTGAATATATTTTGATATTTTGCCCCACTAACTTTTATTGTGAAGTGAAGGGCGGGTGGAATTTCTTCAAATGGTCAAAAAAAAAATGGTGGGGCAAAATATCAAAATATATTCAAAATATATTCCACCCGCCCTTCACTTCACAATAAAAGTTAGTGGGGCAAAATATCAAAATATATTCAAAATATATTCCACCCGCCCTTCACTTCACAATAAAAGTTAGTGGGGCAAAATATCAAAATTGCCTGGTTGAAGTGAAAATAATCATGCCAGAGGGGCGCATGATTACTTGCCAGAGGGGCGGGCCCCTCCAGCCCTCCGACCAGTGACGGCGCCCCTCCGGCCAGTGAAGGCCGGAGGGGCGCCGTCACTGGTCGGAGGGGCGCTTTCACTGGCTGGAGGGGCCCGCCCCTCTGGCAAGTAATCATGCGCCCCTCTGGCATGATTATTTTCACTTCAACCAGGCAATTTTGATATTTTGCCCCACTAACTTTTATTGTGAAGTGAAGGGCGGGTGGAATATATTTTGAATATATTTTGATATTTTGCCCCACCATTTTTTTTTTTGACCATTTGAAGAAATTCCACCCGCCCTTCACTTCACAATAAAAGTTAGTGGGGCAAAATATCAAAATATATTCAAAATATATTCCACCCGCCCTTCACTTCACAATAAAAGTTAGTGGGGCAAAATATCAAAATTGCCTGGTTGAAGTGAAAATAATCATGCCAGAGGGGCGCATGATTACTTGCCAGAGGGGCGGGCCCCTCCAGCCAGTGAAGGTGCCCCTCCGACCAGTGACGGCGCCCCTCCGGCCTTCACTGGCCGGAGGGGCGCCGTCACTGGTCGGAGGGCTGGAGGGGCCCGCCCCTCTGGCAAGTAATCATGCGCCCCTCTGGCATGATTATTTTCACTTCAACCAGGCAATTTTGATATTTTGCCCCACTAACTTTTATTGTGAAGTGAAAGGGCTGGTGGAATATATTTTGAATATATTTTGATATTTTGCCCCACCATTTTTTTTTGTGTGACCATTTGAAGAAATTCCACCCGCCCTTCACTTCACAATAAAAGTTAGTGGGGCAAAATATAAAAATATATTCAAAATATATTCCACCCGCCCTTCACTTCACAATAAAAGTTAGTGGGGCAAAATATCAAAATTGCCTGGTTGAAGTGAAAATAATCATGCCAGAGGGGCGCATGATTACTTGCCAGAGGGGCGGGCCCCTCCAGCCAGTGAAGGCGCCCCTCCGACCAGTGACGGCGCCCCTCCGGCCTTCACTGGCCGGAGGGGCGCCGTCACTGGTCGGAGGGGCGCCGTCACTGGTCGGAGGGGCGCCTTCACTGGCTGGAGGGGCCCGCCCCTCTGGCAAGTAATCATGCGCCCCTCTGGCATGATTATTTTCACTTCAACCAGGCAATTTTGATATTTTGCCCCACTAACTTTTATTGTGAAGTGAAGGGCGGGTGGAATATATTTTGAATATATTTTGATATTTTGCCCCACCATTTTTTTTTTGACCATTTGAAGAAATTCCACCCGCCCTTCACTTCACAATAAAAGTTAGTGGGGCAAAATATCAAAATATATTCAAAATATATTCCACCCGCCCTTCACTTCACAATAAAAGTTAGTGGGGCAAAATATCAAAATTGCCTGGTTGAAGTGAAAATAATCATGCCAGAGGGGCGCATGATTACTTGCCAGAGGGGCGGGCCCCTCCAGCCAGTGAAGGCGCCCCTCCGACCAGTGACGGCGCCCCTCGGCCTTCACTGGCCGGAGGGGCGCCGTCACTGGTCGGAGGGGCGCCTTCACTGGCTGGAGGGGCCCGCCCCTCTGGCAAGTAATCATGCGCCCCTCTGGCATGATTATTTTCACTTCACCAGGCAATTTTGATATTTTGCCCCACTAACTTGTATTGTGAAATGAAGGGCGGGTGAATATATTTTGAATATATTTTGATATTTTGCCCCACCATTTTTTTTTTTTGACCATTTGAAGAAACATGATTACTTGCCAGAGGGGCGGGCCCCTCCAGCCAGTGAAGGCGCCCCTCCGACCAGTGACGGCGCCCCTCCGGCCAGTGAAGGCCGGAGGGGCGCAAAATATCAAAATTGCCTGGTTGAAGTGAAAATAATCATGCCAGAGGGGCGCATGATTACTTGCCAGAGGGCGGGCCCCTCCAGCCCTCCGACCAGTGACGGCGCCCCTCCGGCCAGTGAAGGCCGGAGGGGCGCCGTCACTGGTCGGAGGGGCGCCTTCACTGGCTGGAGGGGCCCGCCCCTCTGGCAAGTAAGCATGCGCCCCTCTGGCATGATTATTTTCACTTCAACCAGGCAATTTTGATATTTTGCCCCACTAACTTTTATTGTGAAGTGAAGGGCGGGTGGAATATATTTTGAATATATTTTGATATTTTGCCCACCATTTTTTTTTTTGACCATTTGAAGAAATTCCACCCGCCCTTCACTTCACAATAAAAGTTAGTGGGGCAAAATATCAAAATATATTCAAAATATATTCCACCCGCCCTTCACTTCACAATAAAAGTTAGTGGGGCAAAATATCAAAATTGCCTGGTTGAAGTGAAAATAATCATGCCAGAGGGGCGCATGATTACTTGCCAGAGGGGCGGGCCCCTCCAGCCAGTGAAGGCGCCCCTCCGACCAGTGACGGCGCCCCTCCGGCCTTCACTGGCCGGAGGGGCGCCGTCACTGGTCGGAGGGGCGCCTTCACTGGCTGGAGGGGCCCGCCCCTCTGGCAAGTAATCATGCGCCCCTCTGGCATGATTATTTTCACTTCAACCAGGCAATTTTGATATTTTGCCCCACTAACTTTTATTGTGAAGTGAAGGGCGGGTGGAATATATTTTGAATATATTTTGATATTTTGCCCCACTAACTTTTATTGTGAAGTGAAGGGCGGGTGGAATTTCTTCAAATGGTCAACAAAAAAAAATGGTGGGGCAAAATATCAAAATATATTCAAAATATATTCCACCCGCCCTTCACTTCACAATAAAAGTTAGTGGGGCAAAATATCAAAATTGCCTGGTTGAAGTGAAAATAATCATGCCAGAGGGGCGCATGATTACTTGCCAGAGGGGCGGGCCCCTCCAGCCAGTGAAGGCGCCCCTCCGACCAGTGACGGCGCCCCTCCGGCCAGTGAAGGCCGGAGGGGCGCCGTCACTGGTCGGAGGGGCGCCTTCACTGGCTGGAGGGGCCCGCCCCTCTGGCAAGTAATCATGCGCCCCTCTGGCATGATTATTTTCACTTCAACCAGGCAATTTTGATATTTTGCCCCACTAACTTTTATTGTGAAGTGAAGGGCGGGTGGAATATATTTTGAATATATTTTGATATTTTGCCCCACTAACTTTTATTGTGAAGTGAAGGGCGGGTGGAATTTCTTCAAATGGTCACACAAAAAAAAATGGTGGGGCAAAATATCAAAATATATTCAAAATATATTCCACCCGCCCTTCACTTCACAATAAAAGTTAGTGGGGCAAAATATCAAAATTGCCTGGTTGAAGTGAAAATAATCATGCCAGAGGGGCGCATGATTACTTGCCAGAGGGGCGGGCCCCTCCAGCCAGTGAAGGCGCCCCTCCGACCAGTGACGGCGCCCCTCCGGCCAGTGAAGGCCGGAGGGGCGCCGTCACTGGTCAGAGGGGCGCCTTCACTGGCTGGAGGGGCCCGCCCCTCTGGCAAGTAATCATGCGCCCCTCTGGCATGATTATTTTCACTTCAACCAGGCAATTTTGATATTTTGCCCCACTAACTTTTATTGTGAAGTGAAGGGCGGGTGGAATATATTTTGAATATATTTTGATATTTTGCCCCACTAACTTTTATTGTGAAGTGAAGGGCGGGTGGAATTTCTTCAAATGGTCAAAAAAAAAATGGTGGGGCAAAATATCAAAATATATTCAAAATATATTCCACCCGCCCTTCACTTCACAATAAAAGTTAGTGGGGCAAAATATCAAAATATATTCAAAATATATTCCACCCGCCCTTCACTTCACAATAAAAGTTAGTGGGGCAAAATATCAAAATTGCCTGGTTGAAGTGAAAATAATCATGCCAGAGGGGCGCATGATTACTTGCCAGAGGGGCGGGCCCCTCCAGCCCTCCGACCAGTGACGGCGCCCCTCCGGCCAGTGAAGGCCGGAGGGGCGCCGTCACTGGTCGGAGGGGCGCCTTCACTGGCTGGAGGGGCCCGCCCCTCTGGCAAGTAATCATGCGCCCCTCTGGCATGATTATTTTCACTTCAACCAGGCAATTTTGATATTTTGCCCCACTAACTTTTATTGTGAAGTGAAGGGCGGGTGGAATATATTTTGAATATATTTTGATATTTTGCCCCACCATTTTTTTTTTTGACCATTTGAAGAAATTCCACCCGCCCTTCACTTCACAATAAAAGTTAGTGGGGCAAAATATCAAAATATATTCAAAATATATTCCACCCGCCCTTCACTTCACAATAAAAGTTAGTGGGGCAAAATATCAAAATTGCCTGGTTGAAGTGAAAATAATCATGCCAGAGGGGCGCATGATTACTTGCCAGAGGGGCGGGCCCCTCCAGCCAGTGAAGGTGCCCCTCCGACCAGTGACGGCGCCCCTCCGGCCTTCACTGGCCGGAGGGGCGCCGTCACTGGTCGGAGGGCTGGAGGGGCCCGCCCCTCTGGCAAGTAATCATGCGCCCCTCTGGCATGATTATTTTCACTTCAACCAGGCAATTTTGATATTTTGCCCCACTAACTTTTATTGTGAAGTGAAAGGGCTGGTGGAATATATTTTGAATATATTTTGATATTTTGCCCCACCATTTTTTTTTGTGTGACCATTTGAAGAAATTCCACCCGCCCTTCACTTCACAATAAAAGTTAGTGGGGCAAAATATAAAAATATATTCAAAATATATTCCACCCGCCCTTCACTTCACAATAAAAGTTAGTGGGGCAAAATATCAAAATTGCCTGGTTGAAGTGAAAATAATCATGCCAGAGGGGCGCATGATTACTTGCCAGAGGGGCGGGCCCCTCCAGCCAGTGAAGGCGCCCCTCCGACCAGTGACGGCGCCCCTCCGGCCTTCACTGGCCGGAGGGGCGCCGTCACTGGTCGGAGGGGCGCCGTCACTGGTCGGAGGGGCGCCTTCACTGGCTGGAGGGGCCCGCCCCTCTGGCAAGTAATCATGCGCCCCTCTGGCATGATTATTTTCACTTCAACCAGGCAATTTTGATATTTTGCCCCACTAACTTTTATTGTGAAGTGAAGGGCGGGTGGAATATATTTTGAATATATTTTGATATTTTGCCCCACCATTTTTTTTTTGACCATTTGAAGAAATTCCACCCGCCCTTCACTTCACAATAAAAGTTAGTGGGGCAAAATATCAAAATATATTCAAAATATATTCCACCCGCCCTTCACTTCACAATAAAAGTTAGTGGGGCAAAATATCAAAATTGCCTGGTTGAAGTGAAAATAATCATGCCAGAGGGGCGCATGATTACTTGCCAGAGGGGCGGGCCCCTCCAGCCAGTGAAGGCGCCCCTCCGACCAGTGACGGCGCCCCTCCGGCCTTCACTGGCCGGAGGGGCGCCGTCACTGGTCGGAGGGGCGCCTTCACTGGCTGGAGGGGCCCGCCCCTCTGGCAAGTAATCATGCGCCCCTCTGGCATGATTATTTTCACTTCAACCAGGCAATTTTGATATTTTGCCCCACTAACTTGTATTGTGAAATGAAGGGCGGGTGGAATATATTTTGAATATATTTTGATATTTTGCCCCACCATTTTTTTTTTTTTTGACCATTTGAAGAAACATGATTACTTGCCAGAGGGGCGGGCCCCTCCAGCCAGTGAAGGCGCCCCTCCGACCAGTGACGGCGCCCCTCCGGCCAGTGAAGGCCGGAGGGGCGCCGTCACTGGTCGGAGGGGCGCCTTCACTGGCTGGAGGGGCCCGCCCCTCTGGCAAGTAATCATGCGCCCCTCTGGCATGATTATTTTCACTTCAACCAGGCAATTTTGATATTTTGCCCCACTAACTTTTATTGTGAAGTGAAGGGCGGGTGGAATATATTTTGAATATATTTTGATATTTTGCCCCACTTTTTTTTTTTTGTTGACCATTTGAAGAAATTCCACCCGCCCTTCACTTCACAATAAAAGTTAGTGGGCAAAATATCAAAATATATTCAAAATATATTCCACCCGCCCTTCACTTCACAATAAAAGTTAGTGGGGCAAAATATCAAAATTGCCTGGTTGAAGTGAAAATAATCATGCCAGAGGGGCGCATGATTACTTGCCAGAGGGGTGGGCCCCTCCAGCCAGTGAAGGCGCCCCTCCGACCAGTGACGGCGCCCCTCCGGCCAGTGAAGGCCGGAGGGGCGCCGTCACTGGTCGGAGGGGCGCCTTCACTGGCTGGAGGGGCCCGCCCCTCTGGCAAGTAATCATGCGCCCCTCTGGCATGATTATTTTCACTTCAACCAGGCAATTTTGATATTTTGCCCCACTAACTTTTATTGTGAAGTGAAGGGCGGGTGGAATATATTTTGAATATATTTTGATATTTTGCCCCACTAACTTTTATTGTGAAGTGAAGGGCGGGTGGAATTTCTTCAAATGGTCACAAAAAAAAATGGTGGGGCAAAATATCAAAATATATTCAAAATATATTCCACCCGCCCTTCACTTCACAATAAAAGTTAGTGGGGCAAAATATCAAAATTGCCTGGTTGAAGTGAAAATAATCATGCCAGAGGGGCGCATGATTACTTGCCAGAGGGGCGGGCCCCTCCAGCCAGTGAAGGCGCCCCTCCGACCAGTGACGGCGCCCCTCCGGCCAGTGAAGGCCGGAGGGGCGCCGTCACTGGTCGGAGGGGCGCCTTCACTGGCTGGAGGGGCCCGCCCCTCTGGCAAGTAATCATGCGCCCCTCTGGCATGATTAATTTCACTTCAACCAGGCAATTTTGATATTTTGCCCCACTAACTTTTATTGTGAAGTGAAGGGCGGGTGGAATATATTTTGAATATATTTTGATATTTTGCCCCACTAACTTTTATTGTGAAGTGAAGGGCGGGTGGAATTTCTTCAAATGGTGAGAGAGAAAAAAATGGTGGGGCAAAATATCAAAATATATTCAAAATATATTCCACCCGCCCTTCACTTCACAATAAAAGTTAGTGGGGCAAAATATCAAAATTGCCTGGTTGAAGTGAAAATAATCATGCCAGAGGGGCGCATGATTACTTGCCAGAGGGGCGGGCCCCTCCAGCCAGTGAAGGCGCCCCTCCGACCAGTGACGGCGCCCCTCCAGCCTTCACTGACCGGAGGGGCGCCGTCACTGGTCGGAGGGCTGGAGGGGCCCGCCCCTCTGGCAAGTAATCATGCGCCCCTCTGGCATGATTATTTTCACTTCAACCAGGCAATTTTGATATTTTGCCCCACTAACTTTTATTGTGAAGTGAAGGGCGGGTGGAATATATTTTGAATATATTTTGATATTTAGCCCCACCATTTTTTTTTTGTGACCATTTGAAGAAATTCCACCCGCCCTTCACTTCACAATAAAAGTTAGTGGGGCAAAATATCAAAATATATTCAAAATATATTCCACCCGCCCTTCACTTCACAATAAAAGTTAGTGGGGCAAAATATCAAAATTGCCTGGTTGAAGTGAAAATAATCATGCCAGAGGGGCGCATGATTACTTGCCAGAGGGGCGGGCCCCTCCAGCCAGTGAAGGCGCCCCTCCGACCAGTGACGGCGCCCCTCCGGCCAGTGAAGGCCGGAGGGGCGCCGTCACTGGTCGGAGGGGCGCCTTCACTGGCTGGAGGGGCCCGCCCCTCTGGCAAGTAATCATGCGCCCCTCTGGCATGATTATTTTCACTTCAACCAGGCAATTTTGATATTTTGCCCCACTAACTTTTATTGTGAAGTGAAGGGCGGGTGGAATATATTTTGAATATATTTTGATATTTTGCCCCACTAACTTTTATTGTGAAGTGAAGGGCGGGTGGAATTTCTTCAAATGGTCAAACAAAAAAAAAATGGTGGGGCAAAATATCAAAATATATTCAAAATATATTCCACCCGCCCTTCACTTCACAATAAAAGTTAGTGGGGCAAAATATCAAAATTGCCTGGTTGAAGTGAAAATAATCATGCCAGAGGGGCGCATGATTACTTGCCAGAGGGGCGGGCCCCTCCAGCCAGTGAAGGCGCCCCTCCGACCAGTGACGGCGCCCCTCCGGCCAGTGAAGGCCGGAGGGGCGCCGTCACTGGTCGGAGGGGCGCCTTCACTGGCTGGAGGGGCCCGCCCCTCTGGCAAGTAATCATGCGCCCCTCTGGCATGATTATTTTCACTTCAACCAGGCAATTTTGATATTTTGCCCCACTAACTTTTATTGTGAAGTGAAGGGCGGGTGGAATATATTTTGAATATATTTTGATATTTTGCCCCACTAACTTTTATTGTGAAGTGAAGGGCGGGTGGAATTTCTTCAAATGGTGAGAAAAAAAAATGGTGGGGCAAAATATCAAAATATATTCAAAATATATTCCACCCGCCCTTCACTTCACAATAAAAATTAGTGGGGCAAAATATCAAAATTGCCTGGTTGAAGTGAAAATAATCATGCCAGAGGGGCGCAAGAGGGGCGGGCCCCTCCAGCCAGTGAAGGCGCCCCTCCGACCAGTGACGGCGCCCCTCCGGCCTTCACTGACCGGAGGGGCGCCGTCACTGGTCGGAGGGCTGGAGGGGCCCGCCCCTCTGGCAAGTAATCATGCGCCCCTCTGGCATGATTATTTTCACTTCAACCAGGCAATTTTGATATTTTGCCCCACTAACTTTTATTGTGAAGTGAAGGGCGGGTGGAATATATTTTGAATATATTTTGATATTTAGCCCCACCATTTTTTTTTTGTGACCATTTGAAGAAATTCCACCCGCCCTTCACTTCACAATAAAAGTTAGTGGGGCAAAATATCAAAATATATTCAAAATATATTCCACCCGCCCTTCACTTCACAATAAAAGTTAGTGGGGCAAAATATCAAAATTGCCTGGTTGAAGTGAAAATAATCATGCCAGAGGGGCGCATGATTACTTGCCAGAGGGGCGGGCCCCTCCAGCCAGTGAAGGCGCCCCTCCGACCAGTGACGGCGCCCCTCCGGCCAGTGAAGGCCGGAGGGGCGCTGTCACTGGTCGGAGGGGCGCCTTCACTGGCTGGAGGGGCCCGCCCCTCTGGCAAGTAATCATGCGCCCTCTGGCATGATTATTTTCACTTCAACCAGGCAATTTTGATATTTTGCCCCACTAACTTTTATTGTGAAGTGAAGGGCGGGTGGAATATATTTTGAATATATTTTGATATTTTGCCCCACTAACTTTTATTGTGAAGTGAAGGGCGGGTGGAATTTCTTCAAATGGTCAAAAAAAAAAAATGGTGGGGCAAAATATCAAAATATATTCAAAATATATTCCACCCGCCCTTCACTTCACAATAAAAGTTAGTGGGGCAAAATATCAAAATTGCCTGGTTGAAGTGAAAATAATCATGCCAGAGGGGCGCATGATTACTTGCCAGAGGGGCGGGCCCCTCCAGCCAGTGAAGGCGCCCCTCCGACCAGTGACGGCGCCCCTCCGGCCAGTGAAGGCCGGAGGGGCGCCGTCACTGGTCGGAGGGGCGCCTTCACTGGCTGGAGGGGCCCGCCCCTCTGGCAAGTAATCATGCGCCCCTCTGGCATGATTATTTTCACTTCAACCAGGCAATTTTGATATTTTGCCCCACTAACTTTTATTGTGAAGTGAAGGGCGGGTGGAATATATTTTGAATATATTTTGATATTTTGCCCCACTAACTTTTATTGTGAAGTGAAGGGCGGGTGGAATTTCTTCAAATGGTGAGAAAAAAAAATGGTGGGGCAAAATATCAAAATATATTCAAAATATATTCCACCCGCCCTTCACTTCACAATAAAAGTTAGTGGGGCAAAATATCAAAATTGCCTGGTTGAAGTGAAAATAATCATGCCAGAGGGGCGCATGATTACTTGCCAGAGGGGCGGGCCCCTCCAGCCAGTGAAGGCGCCCCTCCGACCAGTGACGGCGCCCCTCCGGCCTTCACTGACCGGAGGGGCGCCGTCACTGGTCGGAGGGCTGGAGGGGCCCGCCCCTCTGGCAAGTAATCATGCGCCCCTCTGGCATGATTATTTTCACTTCAACCAGGCAATTTTGATATTTTGCCCCACTAACTTTTATTGTGAAGTGAAGGGCGGGTGGAATATATTTTGAATATATTTTGATATTTAGCCCCACCATTTTTTTTTTTGTGACCATTTGAAGAAATTCCACCCGCCCTTCACTTCACAATAAAAGTTAGTGGGGCAAAATATCAAAATATATTCAAAATATATTCCACCCGCCCTTCACTTCACAATAAAAGTTAGTGGGGCAAAATATCAAAATTGCCTGGTTGAAGTGAAAATAATCATGCCAGAGGGGCGCATGATTACTTGCCAGAGGGGCGGGCCCCTCCAGCCAGTGAAGGCGCCCCTCCGACCAGTGACGGCGCCCCTCCGGCCAGTGAAGGCCGGAGGGGCGCCGTCACTGGTCGGAGGGGCGCCTTCACTGGCTGGAGGGGCCCGCCCCTCTGGCAAGTAATCATGCGCCCCTCTGGCATGATTAATTTCACTTCAACCAGGCAATTTTGATATTTTGCCCCACTAACTTTTATTGTGAAGTGAAGGGCGGGTGGAATATATTTTGAATATATTTTGATATTTTGCCCCACTAACTTTTATTGTGAAGTGAAGGGCGGGTGGAATTTCTTCAAATGGTGAGAGAGAAAAAAATGGTGGGGCAAAATATCAAAATATATTCAAAATATATTCCACCCGCCCTTCACTTCACAATAAAAGTTAGTGGGGCAAAATATCAAAATTGCCTGGTTGAAGTGAAAATAATCATGCCAGAGGGGCGCATGATTACTTGCCAGAGGGGCGGGCCCCTCCAGCCAGTGAAGGCGCCCCTCCGACCAGTGACGGCGCCCCTCCAGCCTTCACTGACCGGAGGGGCGCCGTCACTGGTCGGAGGGCTGGAGGGGCCCGCCCCTCTGGCAAGTAATCATGCGCCCCTCTGGCATGATTATTTTCACTTCAACCAGGCAATTTTGATATTTTGCCCCACTAACTTTTATTGTGAAGTGAAGGGCGGGTGGAATATATTTTGAATATATTTTGATATTTAGCCCCACCATTTTTTTTTTGTGACCATTTGAAGAAATTCCACCCGCCCTTCACTTCACAATAAAAGTTAGTGGGGCAAAATATCAAAATATATTCAAAATATATTCCACCCGCCCTTCACTTCACAATAAAAGTTAGTGGGGCAAAATATCAAAATTGCCTGGTTGAAGTGAAAATAATCATGCCAGAGGGGCGCATGATTACTTGCCAGAGGGGCGGGCCCCTCCAGCCAGTGAAGGCGCCCCTCCGACCAGTGACGGCGCCCCTCCGGCCAGTGAAGGCCGGAGGGGCGCCGTCACTGGTCGGAGGGGCGCCTTCACTGGCTGGAGGGGCCCGCCCCTCTGGCAAGTAATCATGCGCCCCTCTGGCATGATTATTTTCACTTCAACCAGGCAATTTTGATATTTTGCCCCACTAACTTTTATTGTGAAGTGAAGGGCGGGTGGAATATATTTTGAATATATTTTGATATTTTGCCCCACTAACTTTTATTGTGAAGTGAAGGGCGGGTGGAATTTCTTCAAATGGTCAAACAAAAAAAAAATGGTGGGGCAAAATATCAAAATATATTCAAAATATATTCCACCCGCCCTTCACTTCACAATAAAAGTTAGTGGGGCAAAATATCAAAATTGCCTGGTTGAAGTGAAAATAATCATGCCAGAGGGGCGCATGATTACTTGCCAGAGGGGCGGGCCCCTCCAGCCAGTGAAGGCGCCCCTCCGACCAGTGACGGCGCCCCTCCGGCCAGTGAAGGCCGGAGGGGCGCCGTCACTGGTCGGAGGGGCGCCTTCACTGGCTGGAGGGGCCCGCCCCTCTGGCAAGTAATCATGCGCCCCTCTGGCATGATTATTTTCACTTCAACCAGGCAATTTTGATATTTTGCCCCACTAACTTTTATTGTGAAGTGAAGGGCGGGTGGAATATATTTTGAATATATTTTGATATTTTGCCCCACTAACTTTTATTGTGAAGTGAAGGGCGGGTGGAATTTCTTCAAATGGTGAGAAAAAAAAATGGTGGGGCAAAATATCAAAATATATTCAAAATATATTCCACCCGCCCTTCACTTCACAATAAAAATTAGTGGGGCAAAATATCAAAATTGCCTGGTTGAAGTGAAAATAATCATGCCAGAGGGGCGCAAGAGGGGCGGGCCCCTCCAGCCAGTGAAGGCGCCCCTCCGACCAGTGACGGCGCCCCTCCGGCCTTCACTGACCGGAGGGGCGCCGTCACTGGTCGGAGGGCTGGAGGGGCCCGCCCCTCTGGCAAGTAATCATGCGCCCCTCTGGCATGATTATTTTCACTTCAACCAGGCAATTTTGATATTTTGCCCCACTAACTTTTATTGTGAAGTGAAGGGCGGGTGGAATATATTTTGAATATATTTTGATATTTAGCCCCACCATTTTTTTTTTGTGACCATTTGAAGAAATTCCACCCGCCCTTCACTTCACAATAAAAGTTAGTGGGGCAAAATATCAAAATATATTCAAAATATATTCCACCCGCCCTTCACTTCACAATAAAAGTTAGTGGGGCAAAATATCAAAATTGCCTGGTTGAAGTGAAAATAATCATGCCAGAGGGGCGCATGATTACTTGCCAGAGGGGCGGGCCCCTCCAGCCAGTGAAGGCGCCCCTCCGACCAGTGACGGCGCCCCTCCGGCCAGTGAAGGCCGGAGGGGCGCTGTCACTGGTCGGAGGGGCGCCTTCACTGGCTGGAGGGGCCCGCCCCTCTGGCAAGTAATCATGCGCCCTCTGGCATGATTATTTTCACTTCAACCAGGCAATTTTGATATTTTGCCCCACTAACTTTTATTGTGAAGTGAAGGGCGGGTGGAATATATTTTGAATATATTTTGATATTTTGCCCCACTAACTTTTATTGTGAAGTGAAGGGCGGGTGGAATTTCTTCAAATGGTCAAAAAAAAAAAATGGTGGGGCAAAATATCAAAATATATTCAAAATATATTCCACCCGCCCTTCACTTCACAATAAAAGTTAGTGGGGCAAAATATCAAAATTGCCTGGTTGAAGTGAAAATAATCATGCCAGAGGGGCGCATGATTACTTGCCAGAGGGGCGGGCCCCTCCAGCCAGTGAAGGCGCCCCTCCGACCAGTGACGGCGCCCCTCCGGCCAGTGAAGGCCGGAGGGGCGCCGTCACTGGTCGGAGGGGCGCCTTCACTGGCTGGAGGGGCCCGCCCCTCTGGCAAGTAATCATGCGCCCCTCTGGCATGATTATTTTCACTTCAACCAGGCAATTTTGATATTTTGCCCCACTAACTTTTATTGTGAAGTGAAGGGCGGGTGGAATATATTTTGAATATATTTTGATATTTTGCCCCACTAACTTTTATTGTGAAGTGAAGGGCGGGTGGAATTTCTTCAAATGGTGAGAAAAAAAAATGGTGGGGCAAAATATCAAAATATATTCAAAATATATTCCACCCGCCCTTCACTTCACAATAAAAGTTAGTGGGGCAAAATATCAAAATTGCCTGGTTGAAGTGAAAATAATCATGCCAGAGGGGCGCATGATTACTTGCCAGAGGGGCGGGCCCCTCCAGCCAGTGAAGGCGCCCCTCCGACCAGTGACGGCGCCCCTCCGGCCTTCACTGACCGGAGGGGCGCCGTCACTGGTCGGAGGGCTGGAGGGGCCCGCCCCTCTGGCAAGTAATCATGCGCCCCTCTGGCATGATTATTTTCACTTCAACCAGGCAATTTTGATATTTTGCCCCACTAACTTTTATTGTGAAGTGAAGGGCGGGTGGAATATATTTTGAATATATTTTGATATTTAGCCCCACCATTTTTTTTTTTGTGACCATTTGAAGAAATTCCACCCGCCCTTCACTTCACAATAAAAGTTAGTGGGGCAAAATATCAAAATATATTCAAAATATATTCCACCCGCCCTTCACTTCACAATAAAAGTTAGTGGGGCAAAATA
This sequence comes from Chirona hameri, assembly GCA_036785665.1. Classification (NCBI taxonomy): domain Eukaryota; kingdom Metazoa; phylum Arthropoda; class Thecostraca; order Balanomorpha; family Balanidae; genus Chirona; species Chirona hameri. The sequence continues at coordinate 26,402 of JAXIVJ010007025.1, forward strand.
TCAAAATTGCCTGGTTGAAGTGAAAATAATCATGCCAGAGGGGCGCATGATTACTTGCCAGAGGGGCGGGCCCCTCCAGCCAGTGAAGGCGCCCCTCCGACCAGTGACGGCGCCCCTCCGGCCTTCACTGGCCGGAGGGGCGCCGTCACTGGTCGGAGGGCTGGAGGGGCCCGCCCCTCTGGCAAGTAATCATGCGCCCCTCTGGCATGATTATTTTCACTTCAACCAGGCAATTTTGATATTTTGCCCCACTAACTTTTATTGTGAAGTGAAGGGCGGGTGGAATATATTTTGAATATATTTTGATATTTTGCCCCACTAACTTTTATTGTGAAGTGAAGGGCGGGTGGAATTTCTTCAAATGGTGAGAAAAAAAAAAATGGTGGGGCAAAATATCAAAATATATTCAAAATATATTCCACCCGCCCTTCACTTCACAATAAAAGTTAGTGGGGCAAAATATCAAAATTGCCTGGTTGAAGTGAAAATAATCATGCCAGAGGGGCGCATGATTACTTGCCAGAGGGGCGGGCCCCTCCAGCCAGTGAAGGCGCCCCTCCGACCAGTGACGGCGCCCCTCCGGCCTTCACTGACCGGAGGGGCGCCGTCACTGGTCGGAGGGCTGGAGGGGCCCGCCCCTCTGGCAAGTAATCATGCGCCCCTCTGGCATGATTATTTTCACTTCAACCAGGCAATTTTGATATTTTGCCCCACTAACTTTTATTGTGAAGTGAAGGGCGGGTGGAATATATTTTGAATATATTTTGATATTTAGCCCCACCATTTTTTTTGTGTGACCATTTGAAGAAATTCCACCCGCCCTTCACTTCACAATAAAAGTTAGTGGGGCAAAATATCAAAATATATTCAAAATATATTCCACCCGCCCTTCACTTCACAATAAAAGTTAGTGGGGCAAAATATCAAAATTGCCTGGTTGAAGTGAAAATAATCATGCCAGAGGGGCGCATGATTACTTGCCAGAGGGGCGGACCCCTCCAGCCAGTGAAGGCGATCCTCCGACCAGTGACGGCGCCCCTCCGGCCTTCACTGGCCGGAGGGGCGCCGTCACTGGTCGGAGGGGCGCCTTCACTGGCTGGAGGGGCCCGCCCCTCTGGCAAGTAATCATGCGCCCCTCTGGCATGATTATTTTCACTTCAACCAGGCAATTTTGATATTTTGCCCCACTAACTTTTATTGTGAAGTGAAGGGCGGGTGGAATATATTTTGAATATATTTTGATATTTTGCCCCACCATTTTTTTTTTTTTGACCATTTGAAGAAATTCCACCCGCCCTTCACTTCACAATAAAAGTTAGTGGGACAAAATATCAAAATATATTCAAAATATATTCCACCCGCCCTTCACTTCACAATAAAAGTTAGTGGGGCAAAATATCAAAATATATTCAAAATATATTCCACCCGCCCTTCACTTCACAATAAAAGTTAGTGGGGCAAAATATCAAAATTGCCTGGTTGAAGTGAAAATAATCATGCCAGAGGGGCGCATGATTACTTGCCAGAGGGGTGGGCCCCTCCAGCCAGTGAAGGCGCCCCTCCGACCAGTGACGGCGCCCCTCCGGCCAGTGAAGGCCGGAGGGGCGCCGTCACTGGTCGGAGGGGCGCCTTCACTGGCTGGAGGGGCCCGCCCCTCTGGCAAGTAATCATGCGCCCCTCTGGCATGATTATTTTCACTTCAACCAGGCAATTTTGATATTTTGCCCCACTAACTTTTATTGTGAAGTGAAGGGCGGGTGGAATATATTTTGAATATATTTTGATATTTTGCCCCACTAACTTTTATTGTGAAGTGAAGGGCGGGTGGAATTTCTTCAAATGGTCAAAAAAAAAAATGGTGGGGCAAAATATCAAAATATATTCAAAATATATTCCACCCGCCCTTCACTTCACAATAAAAGTTAGTGGGGCAAAATATCAAAATTGCCTGGTTGAAGTGAAAATAATCATGCCAGAGGGGCGCATGATTACTTGCCAGAGGGGCGGGCCCCTCCAGCCAGTGAAGGCGCCCCTCCGACCAGTGACGGCGCCCCTCCGGCCAGTGAAGGCCGGAGGGGCGCCGTCACTGGTCGGAGGGGCGCCTTCACTGGCTGGAGGGGCCCGCCCCTCTGGCAAGTAATCATGCGCCCCTCTGGCATGATTAATTTCACTTCAACCAGGCAATTTTGATATTTTGCCCCACTAACTTTTATTGTGAAGTGAAGGGCGGGTGGAATATATTTTGAATATATTTTGATATTTTGCCCCACTAACTTTTATTGTGAAGTGAAGGGCGGGTGGAATTTCTTCAAATGGTGAGAAAAAAAAATGGTGGGGCAAAATATCAAAATATATTCAAAATATATTCCACCCGCCCTTCACTTCACAATAAAAGTTAGTGGGGCAAAATATCAAAATTGCCTGGTTGAAGTGAAAATAATCATGCCAGAGGGGCGCATGATTACTTGCCAGAGGGGCGGGCCCCTCCAGCCAGTGAAGGCGCCCCTCCGACCAGTGACGGCGCCCCTCCGGCCTTCACTGACCGGAGGGGCGCCGTCACTGGTCGGAGGGCTGGAGGGGCCCGCCCCTCTGGCAAGTAATCATGCGCCCCTCTGGCATGATTATTTTCACTTCAACCAGGCAATTTTGATATTTTGCCCCACTAACTTTTATTGTGAAGTGAAGGGCGGGTGGAATATATTTTGAATATATTTTGATATTTAGCCCCACCATTTTTTTTTTTGTGACCATTTGAAGAAATTCCACCCGCCCTTCACTTCACAATAAAAGTTAGTGGGGCAAAATATCAAAATATATTCAAAATATATTCCACCCGCCCTTCACTTCACAATAAAAGTTAGTGGGGCAAAATATCAAAATTGCCTGGTTGAAGTGAAAATAATCATGCCAGAGGGGCGCATGATTACTTGCCAGAGGGGCGGGCCCCTCCAGCCAGTGAAGGCGCCCCTCCGACCAGTGACGGCGCCCCTCCGGCCTTCACTGGCCGGAGGGGCGCCGTCACTGGTCGGAGGGCTGGAGGGGCCCGCCCCTCTGGCAAGTAATCATGCGCCCCTCTGGCATGATTATTTTCACTTCAACCAGGCAATTTTGATATTTTGCCCCACTAACTTTTATTGTGAAGTGAAGGGCGGGTGGAATATATTTTGAATATATTTTGATATTTTGCCCCACTAACTTTTATTGTGAAGTGAAGGGCGGGTGGAATTTCTTCAAATGGTGAGAAAAAAAAAATGGTGGGGCAAAATATCAAAATATATTCAAAATATATTCCACCCGCCCTTCACTTCACAATAAAAGTTAGTGGGGCAAAATATCAAAATTGCCTGGTTGAAGTGAAAATAATCATGCCAGAGGGGCGCATGATTACTTGCCAGAGGGGCGGGCCCCTCCAGCCAGTGAAGGCGCCCCTCCGACCAGTGACGGCGCCCCTCCGGCCTTCACTGACCGGAGGGGCGCCGTCACTGGTCGGAGGGCTGGAGGGGCCCGCCCCTCTGGCAAGTAATCATGCGCCCCTCTGGCATGATTATTTTCACTTCAACCAGGCAATTTTGATATTTTGCCCCACTAACTTTTATTGTGAAGTGAAGGGCGGGTGGAATATATTTTGAATATATTTTGATATTTAGCCCCACCATTTTTTTTTTTGTGACCATTTGAAGAAATTCCACCCGCCCTTCACTTCACAATAAAAGTTAGTGGGGCAAAATATCAAAATATATTCAAAATATATTCCACCCGCCCTTCACTTCACAATAAAAGTTAGTGGGGCAAAATATCAAAATTGCCTGGTTGAAGTGAAAATAATCATGCCAGAGGGGCGCATGATTACTTGCCAGAGGGGCGGGCCCCTCCAGCCAGTGAAGGCGCCCCTCCGACCAGTGACGGCGCCCCTCCGGCCTTCACTGGCCGGAGGGGCGCCGTCACTGGTCGGAGGGGCGCCTTCACTGGCTGGAGGGGCCCGCCCCTCTGGCAAGTAATCATGCGCCCCTCTGGCATGATTATTTTCACTTCAACCAGGCAATTTTGATATTTTGCCCCACTAACTTTTATTGTGAAGTGAAGGGCGGGTGGAATATATTTTGAATATATTTTGATATTTTGCCCCACCATTTTTTTTTTTTTTGACCATTTGAAGAAATTCCACCCGCCCTTCACTTCACAATAAAAGTTAGTGGGACAAAATATCAAAATATATTCAAAATATATTCCACCCGCCCTTCACTTCACAATAAAAGTTAGTGGGGCAAAATATCAAAATTGCCTGGTTGAAGTGAAAATAATCATGCCAGAGGGGCGCATGATTACTTGCCAGAGGGGCGGGCCCCTCCAGCCAGTGAAGGCGCCCCTCCGACCAGTGACGGCGCCCCTCCGGCCTTCACTGGCCGGAGGGGCGCCGTCACTGGTCGGAGGGGCGCCTTCACTGGCTGGAGGGGCCCGCCCCTCTGGCAAGTAATCATGCGCCCCTCTGGCATGATTATTTTCACTTCAAGCAGGCAATTTTGATATTTTGCCCCACTAACTTTTATTGTGAAGTGAAGGGCGGGTGGAATATATTTTGAATATATTTTGATATTTTGCCCCACTAACTTTTATTGTGAAGTGAAGGGCGGGTGGAATTTCTTCAAATGGTCAAAAAAAAAAAATGGTGGGGCAAAATATCAAAATATATTCAAAATATATTCCACCCGCCCTTCACTTCACAATAAAAGTTAGTGGGGCAAAATATCAAAATTGCCTGGTTGAAGTGAAAATAATCATGCCAGAGGGGCGCATGATTACTTGCCAGAGGGGCGGGCCCCTCCAGCCAGTGAAGGCGCCCCTCCGACCAGTGACGGCGCCCCTCCGGCCAGTGAAGGCCGGAGGGGCGCCGTCACTGGTCGGAGGGGCGCCTTCACTGGCTGGAGGGGCCCGCCCCTCTGGCAAGTAATCATGCGCCCCTCTGGCATGATTATTTTCACTTCAACCAGGCAATTTTGATATTTTGCCCCACTAACTTTTATTGTGAAGTGAAGGGCGGGTGGAATATATTTTGAATATATTTTGATATTTTGCCCCACTAACTTTTATTGTGAAGTGAAGGGCGGGTGGAATTTCTTCAAATGGTGAGAAAAAAAAATGGTGGGGCAAAATATCAAAATATATTCAAAATATATTCCACCCGCCCTTCACTTCACAATAAAAGTTAGTGGGGCAAAATATCAAAATTGCCTGGTTGAAGTGAAAATAATCATGCCAGAGGGGCGCATGATTACTTGCCAGAGGGGCGGGCCCCTCCAGCCAGTGAAGGCGCCCCTCCGACCAGTGACGGCGCCCCTCCGGCCTTCACTGACCGGAGGGGCGCCGTCACTGGTCGGAGGGCTGGAGGGGCCCGCCCCTCTGGCAAGTAATCATGCGCCCCTCTGGCATGATTATTTTCACTTCAACCAGGCAATTTTGATATTTTGCCCCACTAACTTTTATTGTGAAGTGAAGGGCGGGTGGAATATATTTTGAATATATTTTGATATTTAGCCCCACCATTTTTTTTGTGTGACCATTTGAAGAAATTCCACCCGCCCTTCACTTCACAATAAAAGTTAGTGGGGCAAAATATCAAAATATATTCAAAATATATTCCACCCGCCCTTCACTTCACAATAAAAGTTAGTGGGGCAAAATATCAAAATTGCCTGGTTGAAGTGAAAATAATCATGCCAGAGGGGCGCATGATTACTTGCCAGAGGGGCGGACCCCTCCAGCCAGTGAAGGCGATCCTCCGACCAGTGACGGCGCCCCTCCGGCCTTCACTGGCCGGAGGGGCGCCGTCACTGGTCGGAGGGGCGCCTTCACTGGCTGGAGGGGCCCGCCCCTCTGGCAAGTAATCATGCGCCCCTCTGGCATGATTATTTTCACTTCAACCAGGCAATTTTGATATTTTGCCCCACTAACTTTTATTGTGAAGTGAAGGGCGGGTGGAATATATTTTGAATATATTTTGATATTTTGCCCCACCATTTTTTTTTTTTTTGACCATTTGAAGAAATTCCACCCGCCCTTCACTTCACAATAAAAGTTAGTGGGACAAAATATCAAAATATATTCAAAATATATTCCACCCGCCCTTCACTTCACAATAAAAGTTAGTGGGGCAAAATATCAAAATATATTCAAAATATATTCCACCCGCCCTTCACTTCACAATAAAAGTTAGTGGGGCAAAATATCAAAATTGCCTGGTTGAAGTGAAAATAATCATGCCAGAGGGGCGCATGATTACTTGCCAGAGGGGTGGGCCCCTCCAGCCAGTGAAGGCGCCCCTCCGACCAGTGACGGCGCCCCTCCGGCCAGTGAAGGCCGGAGGGGCGCCGTCACTGGTCGGAGGGGCGCCTTCACTGGCTGGAGGGGCCCGCCCCTCTGGCAAGTAATCATGCGCCCCTCTGGCATGATTATTTTCACTTCAACCAGGCAATTTTGATATTTTGCCCCACTAACTTTTATTGTGAAGTGAAGGGCGGGTGGAATATATTTTGAATATATTTTGATATTTTGCCCCACTAACTTTTATTGTGAAGTGAAGGGCGGGTGGAATTTCTTCAAATGGTCAAAAAAAAAAATGGTGGGGCAAAATATCAAAATATATTCAAAATATATTCCACCCGCCCTTCACTTCACAATAAAAGTTAGTGGGGCAAAATATCAAAATTGCCTGGTTGAAGTGAAAATAATCATGCCAGAGGGGCGCATGATTACTTGCCAGAGGGGCGGGCCCCTCCAGCCAGTGAAGGCGCCCCTCCGACCAGTGACGGCGCCCCTCCGGCCAGTGAAGGCCGGAGGGGCGCCGTCACTGGTCGGAGGGGCGCCTTCACTGGCTGGAGGGGCCCGCCCCTCTGGCAAGTAATCATGCGCCCCTCTGGCATGATTAATTTCACTTCAACCAGGCAATTTTGATATTTTGCCCCACTAACTTTTATTGTGAAGTGAAGGGCGGGTGGAATATATTTTGAATATATTTTGATATTTTGCCCCACTAACTTTTATTGTGAAGTGAAGGGCGGGTGGAATTTCTTCAAATGGTGAGAAAAAAAAATGGTGGGGCAAAATATCAAAATATATTCAAAATATATTCCACCCGCCCTTCACTTCACAATAAAAGTTAGTGGGGCAAAATATCAAAATTGCCTGGTTGAAGTGAAAATAATCATGCCAGAGGGGCGCATGATTACTTGCCAGAGGGGCGGGCCCCTCCAGCCAGTGAAGGCGCCCCTCCGACCAGTGACGGCGCCCCTCCGGCCTTCACTGACCGGAGGGGCGCCGTCACTGGTCGGAGGGCTGGAGGGGCCCGCCCCTCTGGCAAGTAATCATGCGCCCCTCTGGCATGATTATTTTCACTTCAACCAGGCAATTTTGATATTTTGCCCCACTAACTTTTATTGTGAAGTGAAGGGCGGGTGGAATATATTTTGAATATATTTTGATATTTAGCCCCACCATTTTTTTTTTGTGACCATTTGAAGAAATTCCACCCGCCCTTCACTTCACAATAAAAGTTAGTGGCGCAAAATATCAAAATATATTCAAAATATATTCCACCCGCCCTTCACTTCACAATAAAAGTTAGTGGGGCAAAATATCAAAATTGCCTGGTTGAAGTGAAAATAATCATGCCAGAGGGGCGCATGATTACTTGCCAGAGGGGCGGGCCCCTCCAGCCAGTGAAGGCGCCCCTCCGACCAGTGACGGCGCCCCTCCGGCCAGTGAAGGCCGGAGGGGCGCCGTCACTGGTCGGAGGGGCGCCTTCACTGGCTGGAGGGGCCCGCCCCTCTGGCAAGTAATCATGCGCCCCTCTGGCATGATTATTTTCACTTCAACCAGGCAATTTTGATATTTTGCCCCACTAACTTTTATTGTGAAGTGAAGGGCGGGTGGAATATATTTTGAATATATTTTGATATTTTGCCCCACTAACTTTTATTGTGAAGTGAAGGGCGGGTGGAATTTCTTCAAATGGTCAAAAAAAAAAAAATGGTGGGGCAAAATATCAAAATATATTCAAAATATATTCCACCCGCCCTTCACTTCACAATAAAAGTTAGTGGGGCAAAATATCAAAATTGCCTGGTTGAAGTGAAAATAATCATGCCAGAGGGGCGCATGATTACTTGCCAGAGGGGCGGGCCCCTCCAGCCAGTGAAGGCGCCCCTCCGACCAGTGACGGCGCCCCTCCGGCCAGTGAAGGCCGGAGGGGCGCCGTCACTGGTCGGAGGGGCGCCTTCACTGGCTGGAGGGGCCCGCCCCTCTGGCAAGTAATCATGCGCCCCTCTGTCATGATTATTTTCACTTCAACCAGGCAATTTTGATATTTTGCCCCACTAACTTTTATTGTGAAGTGAAGGGCGGGTGGAATATATTTTGAATATATTTTGATATTTTGCCCCACTAACTTTTATTGTGAAGTGAAGGGTGGGTGGAATTTCTTCAAATGGTGAGAAAAAAAAATGGTGGGGCAAAATATCAAAATATATTCAAAATATATTCCACCCGCCCTTCACTTCACAATAAAAGTTAGTGGGGCAAAATATCAAAATTGCCTGGTTGAAGTGAAAATAATCATGCCAGAGGGGCGCAAGAGGGGCGGGCCCCTCCAGCCAGTGAAGGCGCCCCTCCGACCAGTGACGGCGCCCCTCCGGCCTTCACTGACCGGAGGGGCGCCGTCACTGGTCGGAGGGCTGGAGGGGCCCGCCCCTCTGGCAAGTAATCATGCGCCCCTCTGGCATGATTATTTTCACTTCAACCAGGCAATTTTGATATTTTGCCCCACTAACTTTTATTGTGAAGTGAAGGGCGGGTGGAATATATTTTGAATATATTTTGATATTTAGCCCCACCATTTTTTTTTTTGTGACCATTTGAAGAAATTCCACCAGCCCTTCACTTCACAATAAAAGTTAGTGGGGCAAAATATCAAAATATATTCAAAATATATTCCACCCGCCCTTCACTTCACAATAAAAGTTAGTGGGGCAAAATATCAAAATTGCCTGGTTGAAGTGAAAATAATCATGCCAGAGGGGCGCATGATTACTTGCCAGAGGGGCGGGCCCCTCCAGCCAGTGAAGGCGCCCCTCCGACCAGTGACGGCGCCCCTCCGGCCAGTGAAGGCCGGAGGGGCGCTGTCACTGGTCGGAGGGGCGCCTTCACTGGCTGGAGGGGCCCGCCCCTCTGGCAAGTAATCATGCGCCCCTCTGGCATGATTATTTTCACTTCAACCAGGCAATTTTGATATTTTGCCCCACTAACTTTTATTGTGAAGTGAAGGGCGGGTGGAATATATTTTGAATATATTTTGATATTTTGCCCCACTAACTTTTATTGTGAAGTGAAGGGCGGGTGGAATTTCTTCAAATGGTCAAAAAAAAAAAATGGTGGGGCAAAATATCAAAATATATTCAAAATATATTCCACCCGCCCTTCACTTCACAATAAAAGTTAGTGGGGCAAAATATCAAAATTGCCTGGTTGAAGTGAAAATAATCATGCCAGAGGGGCGCATGATTACTTGCCAGAGGGGCGGGCCCCTCCAGCCAGTGAAGGCGCCCCTCCGACCAGTGACGGCGCCCCTCCGGCCAGTGAAGGCCGGAGGGGCGCCGTCACTGGTCGGAGGGGCGCCTTCACTGGCTGGAGGGGCCCGCCCCTCTGGCAAGTAATCATGCGCCCCTCTGGCATGATTATTTTCACTTCAACCAGGCAATTTTGATATTTTGCCCCACTAACTTTTATTGTGAAGTGAAGGGCGGGTGGAATATATTTTGAATATATTTTGATATTTTGCCCCACTAACTTTTATTGTGAAGTGAAGGGCGGGTGGAATTTCTTCAAATGGTGAGAAAAAAAAATGGTGGGGCAAAATATCAAAATATATTCAAAATATATTCCACCCGCCCTTCACTTCACAATAAAAGTTAGTGGGGCAAAATATCAAAATTGCCTGGTTGAAGTGAAAATAATCATGCCAGAGGGGCGCATGATTACTTGCCAGAGGGGCGGGCCCCTCCAGCCAGTGAAGGCGCCCCTCCGACCAGTGACGGCGCCCCTCCGGCCTTCACTGACCGGAGGGGCGCCGTCACTGGTCGGAGGGCTGGAGGGGCCCGCCCCTCTGGCAAGTAATCATGCGCCCCTCTGGCATGATTATTTTCACTTCAACCAGGCAATTTTGATATTTTGCCCCACTAACTTTTATTGTGAAGTGAAGGGCGGGTGGAATATATTTTGAATATATTTTGATATTTAGCCCCACCATTTTTTTTTTTGTGACCATTTGAAGAAATTCCACCCGCCCTTCACTTCACAATAAAAGTTAGTGGGGCAAAATATCAAAATATATTCAAAATATATTCCACCCGCCCTTCACTTCACAATAAAAGTTAGTGGGCAAAATATCAAAATTGCCTGGTTGAAGTGAAAATAATCATGCCAGAGGGGCGCATGATTACTTGCCAGAGGGGCGGGCCCCTCCAGCCAGTGAAGGCGCCCCTCCGACCAGTGACGGCGCCCCTCCGGCCTTCACTGGCCGGAGGGGCGCCGTCACTGGTCGGAGGGCTGGAGGGGCCCGCCCCTCTGGCAAGTAATCATGCGCCCCTCTGGCATGATTATTTTCACTTCAACCAGGCAATTTTGATATTTTGCCCCACTAACTTTTATTGTGAAGTGAAGGGCGGGTGGAATATATTTTGAATATATTTTGATATTTTGCCCCACTAACTTTTATTGTGAAGTGAAGGGCGGGTGGAATTTCTTCAAATGGTGAGAAAAAAAAAATGGTGGGGCAAAATATCAAAATATATTCAAAATATATTCCACCCGCCCTTCACTTCACAATAAAAGTTAGTGGGGCAAAATATCAAAATTGCCTGGTTGAAGTGAAAATAATCATGCCAGAGGGGCGCATGATTACTTGCCAGAGGGGCGGGCCCCTCCAGCCAGTGAAGGCGCCCCTCCGACCAGTGACGGCGCCCCTCCGGCCTTCACTGACCGGAGGGGCGCCGTCACTGGTCGGAGGGCTGGAGGGGCCCGCCCCTCTGGCAAGTAATCATGCGCCCCTCTGGCATGATTATTTTCACTTCAACCAGGCAATTTTGATATTTTGCCCCACTAACTTTTATTGTGAAGTGAAGGGCGGGTGGAATATATTTTGAATATATTTTGATATTTAGCCCCACCATTTTTTTTTTTGTGACCATTTGAAGAAATTCCACCCGCCCTTCACTTCACAATAAAAGTTAGTGGGGCAAAATATCAAAATATATTCAAAATATATTCCACCCGCCCTTCACTTCACAATAAAAGTTAGTGGGGCAAAATATCAAAATTGCCTGGTTGAAGTGAAAATAATCATGCCAGAGGGGCGCATGATTACTTGCCAGAGGGGCGGGCCCCTCCAGCCAGTGAAGGCGCCCCTCCGACCAGTGACGGCGCCCCTCCGGCCTTCACTGGCCGGAGGGGCGCCGTCACTGGTCGGAGGGGCGCCTTCACTGGCTGGAGGGGCCCGCCCCTCTGGCAAGTAATCATGCGCCCCTCTGGCATGATTATTTTCACTTCAACCAGGCAATTTTGATATTTTGCCCCACTAACTTTTATTGTGAAGTGAAGGGCGGGTGGAATATATTTTGAATATATTTTGATATTTTGCCCCACCATTTTTTATTTTTTGACCATTTGAAGAAATTCCACCCGCCCTTCACTTCACAATAAAAGTTAGTGGGACAAAATATCAAAATATATTCAAAATATATTCCACCCGCCCTTCACTTCACAATAAAAGTTAGTGGGGCAAAATATCAAAATTGCCTGGTTGAAGTGAAAATAATCATGCCAGAGGGGCGCATGATTACTTGCCAGAGGGGCGGGCCCCTCCAGCCAGTGAAGGCGCCCCTCCGACCAGTGACGGCGCCCCTCCGGCCTTCACTGGCCGGAGGGGCGCCGTCACTGGTCGGAGGGGCGCCTTCACTGGCTGGAGGGGCCCGCCCCTCTGGCAAGTAATCATGCGCCCCTCTGGCATGATTATTTTCACTTCAAGCAGGCAATTTTGATATTTTGCCCCACTAACTTTTATTGTGAAGTGAAGGGCGGGTGGAATATATTTTGAATATATTTTGATATTTTGCCCCACTAACTTTTATTGTGAAGTGAAGGGCGGGTGGAATTTCTTCAAATGGTCAAAAAAAAAAATGGTGGGGCAAAATATCAAAATATATTCAAAATATATTCCACCCGCCCTTCACTTCACAATAAAAGTTAGTGGGGCAAAATATCAAAATTGCCTGGTTGAAGTGAAAATAATCATGCCAGAGGGGCGCATGATTACTTGCCAGAGGGGCGGGCCCCTCCAGCCAGTGAAGGCGCCCCTCCGACCAGTGACGGCGCCCCTCCGGCCAGTGAAGGCCGGAGGGGCGCCGTCACTGGTCGGAGGGGCGCCTTCACTGGCTGGAGGGGCCCGCCCCTCTGGCAAGTAATCATGCGCCCCTCTGGCATGATTATTTTCACTTCAACCAGGCAATTTTGATATTTTGCCCCACTAACTTTTATTGTGAAGTGAAGGGCGGGTGGAATATATTTTGAATATATTTTGATATTTTGCCCCACTAACTTTTATTGTGAAGTGAAGGGCGGGTGGAATTTCTTCAAATGGTGAGAAAAAAAAATGGTGGGGCAAAATATCAAAATATATTCAAAATATATTCCACCCGCCCTTCACTTCACAATAAAAGTTAGTGGGGCAAAATATCAAAATTGCCTGGTTGAAGTGAAAATAATCATGCCAGAGGGGCGCATGATTACTTGCCAGAGGGGCGGGCCCCTCCAGCCAGTGAAGGCGCCCCTCCGACCAGTGACGGCGCCCCTCCGGCCAGTGAAGGCCGGAGGGGCGCCGTCACTGGTCGGAGGGGCGCCTTCACTGGCTGGAGGGGCCCGCCCCTCTTGCAAGTAATCATGCGCCCCTCTGGCATGATTATTTTCACTTCAACCAGGCAATTTTGATATTTTGCCCCACTAACTTTTATTGTGAAGTGAAGGGCGGGTGGAATATATTTTGAATATATTTTGATATTTTGCCCCACTAACTTTTATTGTGAAGTGAAGGGCGGGTGGAATTTCTTCAAATGGTCAACAAAAAAAAAATGGTGGGGCAAAATATCAAAATATATTCAAAATATATTCCACCCGCCCTTCACTTCACAATAAAAGTTAGTGGGGCAAAATATCAAAATTGCCTGGTTGAAGTGAAAATAGTCATGCCAGAGGGGCGCATGATTACTTGCCAGAGGGGCGGGCCCCTCCAGCCCTCCGACCAGTGACGGCGCCCCTCCGGTCAGTGAAGGCCGGAGGGGCGCCGTCACTGGTCGGAGGGGCGCCTTCACTGGCTGGAGGGGCCCGCCCCTCTGGCAAGTAATCATGCGCCCCTCTGGCATGATTATTTTCACTTCAACCAGGCAATTTTGATATTTTGCCCCACTAACTTTTATTGTGAAGTGAAGGGCGGGTGGAATATATTTTGAATATATTTTGATATTTTGCCCCACCATTTTTTTTTTGGACCATTTGAAGAAATTCCACCCGCCCTTCACTTCACAATAAAAGTTAGTGGGGCAAAATATCAAAATATATTCAAAATATATTCCACCCGCCCTTCACTTTACAATAAAAGTTAGTGGGGCAAAATATCAAAATTGCCTGGTTGAAGTGAAAATAATCATGCCAGAGGGGCGCATGATTACTTGCCAGAGGGGCGGGCCCCTCCAGCCAGTGAAGGCGCCCCTCCGACCAGTGACGGCGCCCCTCCGGCCAGTGAAGGCCGGAGGGGCGCTGTCACTGGTCGGAGGGGCGCCTTCACTGGCTGGAGGGGCCCGCCCCTCTGGCAAGTAATCATGCGCCCCTCTGGCATGATTATTTTCACTTCAACCAGGCAATTTTGATATTTTGCCCCACTAACTTTTATTGTGAAGTGAAGGGCGGGTGGAATATATTTTGAATATATTTTGATATTTTGCCCCACTAACTTTTATTGTGAAGTGAAGGGCGGGTGGAATTTCTTCAAATGGTCAAAAAAAAAAATGGTGGGGCAAAATATCAAAATATATTCAAAATATATTCCACCCGCCCTTCACTTCACAATAAAAGTTAGTGGGGCAAAATATCAAAATTGCCTGGTTGAAGTGAAAATAATCATGCCAGAGGGGCGCATGATTACTTGCCAGAGGGGCGGGCCCCTCCAGCCAGTGAAGGCGCCCCTCCGACCAGTGACGGCGCCCCTCCGGCCAGTGAAGGCCGGAGGGGCGCCGTCACTGGTCGGAGGGGCGCCTTCACTGGCTGGAGGGGCCCGCCCCTCTGGCAAGTAATCATGCGCCCCTCTGGCATGATTATTTTCACTTCAACCAGGCAATTTTGATATTTTGCCCCACTAACTTTTATTGTGAAGTGAAGGGCGGGTGGAATATATTTTGAATATATTTTGATATTTTGCCCCACTAACTTTTATTGTGAAGTGAAGGGCGGGTGGAATTTCTTCAAATGGTGAGAAAAAAAAATGGTGGGGCAAAATATCAAAATATATTCAAAATATATTCCACCCGCCCTTCACTTCACAATAAAAGTTAGTGGGGCAAAATATCAAAATTGCCTGGTTGAAGTGAAAATAATCATGCCAGAGGGGCGCATGATTACTTGCCAGAGGGGCGGGCCCCTCCAGCCAGTGAAGGCGCCCCTCCGACCAGTGACGGCGCCCCTCCGGCCTTCACTGACCGGAGGGGCGCCGTCACTGGTCGGAGGGCTGGAGGGGCCCGCCCCTCTGGCAAGTAATCATGCGCCCCTCTGGCATGATTATTTTCACTTCAACCAGGCAATTTTGATATTTTGCCCCACTAACTTTTATTGTGAAGTGAAGGGCGGGTGGAATATATTTTGAATATATTTTGATATTTAGCCCCACCATTTTTTTTTTTGTGACCATTTGAAGAAATTCCACCCGCCCTTCACTTCACAATAAAAGTTAGTGGGGCAAAATATCAAAATATATTCAAAATATATTCCACCCGCCCTTCACTTCACAATAAAAGTTAGTGGGGCAAAATATCAAAATTGCCTGGTTGAAGTGAAAATAATCATGCCAGAGGGGCGCATGATTACTTGCCAGAGGGGCGGGCCCCTCCAGCCAGTGAAGGCGCCCCTCCGACCAGTGACGGCGCCCCTCCGGCCTTCACTGGCCGGAGGGGCGCCGTCACTGGTCGGAGGGCTGGAGGGGCCCGCCCCTCTGGCAAGTAATCATGCGCCCCTCTGGCATGATTATTTTCACTTCAACCAGGCAATTTTGATATTTTGCCCCACTAACTTTTATTGTGAAGTGAAGGGCGGGTGGAATATATTTTGAATATATTTTGATATTTTGCCCCACTAACTTTTATTGTGAAGTGAAGGGCGGGTGGAATTTCTTCAAATGGTGAAGAAAAAAAAATGGTGGGGCAAAATATCAAAATATATTCAAAATATATTCCACCCGCCCTTCACTTCACAATAAAAGTTAGTGGGGCAAAATATCAAAATTGCCTGGTTGAAGTGAAAATAATCATGCCAGAGGGGCGCATGATTACTTGCCAGAGGGGCGGGCCCCTCCAGCCAGTGAAGGCGCCCCTCCGACCAGTGACGGCGCCCCTCCGGCCTTCACTGACCGGAGGGGCGCCGTCACTGGTCGGAGGGCTGGAGGGGCCCGCCCCTCTGGCAAGTAATCATGCGCCCCTCTGGCATGATTATTTTCACTTCAACCAGGCAATTTTGATATTTTGCCCCACTAACTTTTATTGTGAAGTGAAGGGCGGGTGGAATATATTTTGAATATATTTTGATATTTAGCCCCACCATTTTTTTTTTTGTGACCATTTGAAGAAATTCCACCCGCCCTTCACTTCACAATAAAAGTTAGTGGGGCAAAATATCAAAATATATTCAAAATATATTCCACCCGCCCTTCACTTCACAATAAAAGTTAGTGGGGCAAAATATCAAAATTGCCTGGTTGAAGTGAAAATAATCATGCCAGAGGGGCGCATGATTACTTGCCAGAGGGGCGGGCCCCTCCAGCCAGTGAAGGCGCCCCTCCGACCAGTGACGGCGCCCCTCCGGCCTTCACTGGCCGGAGGGGCGCCGTCACTGGTCGGAGGGGCGCCTTCACTGGCTGGAGGGGCCCGCCCCTCTGGCAAGTAATCATGCGCCCCTCTGGCATGATTATTTTCACTTCAACCAGGCAATTTTGATATTTTGCCCCACTAACTTTTATTGTGAAGTGAAGGGCGGGTGGAATATATTTTGAATATATTTTGATATTTTGCCCCACCATTTTTTTTTTTTTGACCATTTGAAGAAATTCCACCCGCCCTTCACTTCACAATAAAAGTTAGTGGGACAAAATATCAAAATATATTCAAAATATATTCCACCCGCCCTTCACTTCACAATAAAAGTTAGTGGGGCAAAATATCAAAATTGCCTGGTTGAAGTGAAAATAATCATGCCAGAGGGGCGCATGATTACTTGCCAGAGGGGCGGGCCCCTCCAGCCAGTGAAGGCGCCCCTCCGACCAGTGACGGCGCCCCTCCGGCCTTCACTGGCCGGAGGGGCGCCGTCACTGGTCGGAGGGGCGCCTTCACTGGCTGGAGGGGCCCGCCCCTCTGGCAAGTAATCATGCGCCCCTCTGGCATGATTATTTTCACTTCAAGCAGGCAATTTTGATATTTTGCCCCACTAACTTTTATTGTGAAGTGAAGGGCGGGTGGAATATATTTTGAATATATTTTGATATTTTGCCCCACTAACTTTTATTGTGAAGTGAAGGGCGGGTGGAATTTCTTCAAATGGTCAAAAAAAAAAATGGTGGGGCAAAATATCAAAATATATTCAAAATATATTCCACCCGCCCTTCACTTCACAATAAAAGTTAGTGGGGCAAAATATCAAAATTGCCTGGTTGAAGTGAAAATAATCATGCCAGAGGGGCGCATGATTACTTGCCAGAGGGGCGGGCCCCTCCAGCCAGTGAAGGCGCCCCTCCGACCAGTGACGGCGCCCCTCCGGCCAGTGAAGGCCGGAGGGGCGCCGTCACTGGTCGGAGGGGCGCCTTCACTGGCTGGAGGGGCCCGCCCCTCTGGCAAGTAATCATGCGCCCCTCTGGCATGATTATTTTCACTTCAACCAGGCAATTTTGATATTTTGCCCCACTAACTTTTATTGTGAAGTGAAGGGCGGGTGGAATATATTTTGAATATATTTTGATATTTTGCCCCACTAACTTTTATTGTGAAGTGAAGGGCGGGTGGAATTTCTTCAAATGGTGAAGAAAAAAAATGGTGGGGCAAAATATCAAAATATATTCAAAATATATTCCACCCGCCCTTCACTTCACAATAAAAGTTAGTGGGGCAAAATATCAAAATTGCCTGGTTGAAGTGAAAATAATCATGCCAGAGGGGCGCATGATTACTTGCCAGAGGGGCGGGCCCCTCCAGCCAGTGAAGGCGCCCCTCCGACCAGTGACGGCGCCCCTCCGGCCAGTGAAGGCCGGAGGGGCGCCGTCACTGGTCGGAGGGGCGCCTTCACTGGCTGGAGGGGCCCGCCCCTCTTGCAAGTAATCATGCGCCCCTCTGGCATGATTATTTTCACTTCAACCAGG
The DNA here is from genome assembly GCA_036785665.1 of Chirona hameri. Classification (NCBI taxonomy): domain Eukaryota; kingdom Metazoa; phylum Arthropoda; class Thecostraca; order Balanomorpha; family Balanidae; genus Chirona; species Chirona hameri. The sequence goes on from JAXIVJ010007025.1 coordinate 44,112, forward strand.
CAATTTTGATATTTTGCCCCACTAACTTTTATTGTGAAGTGAAGGGCGGGTGGAATATATTTTGAATATATTTTGATATTTTGCCCCACTAACTTTTATTGTGAAGTGAAGGGCGGGTGGAATTTCTTCAAATGGTCAACAAAAAAAAAATGGTGGGGCAAAATATCAAAATATATTCAAAATATATTCCACCCGCCCTTCACTTCACAATAAAAGTTAGTGGGGCAAAATATCAAAATTGCCTGGTTGAAGTGAAAATAGTCATGCCAGAGGGGCGCATGATTACTTGCCAGAGGGGCGGGCCCCTCCAGCCCTCCGACCAGTGACGGCGCCCCTCCGGTCAGTGAAGGCCGGAGGGGCGCCGTCACTGGTCGGAGGGGCGCCTTCACTGGCTGGAGGGGCCCGCCCCTCTGGCAAGTAATCATGCGCCCCTCTGGCATGATTATTTTCACTTCAACCAGGCAATTTTGATATTTTGCCCCACTAACTTTTATTGTGAAGTGAAGGGCGGGTGGAATATATTTTGAATATATTTTGATATTTTGCCCCACCATTTTTTTTTTTGACCATTTGAAGAAATTCCACCCGCCCTTCACTTCACAATAAAAGTTAGTGGGGCAAAATATCAAAATATATTCAAAATATATTCCACCCGCCCTTCACTTTACAATAAAAGTTAGTGGGGCAAAATATCAAAATTGCCTGGTTGAAGTGAAAATAATCATGCCAGAGGGGCGCATGATTACTTGCCAGAGGGGCGGGCCCCTCCAGCCAGTGAAGGCGCCCCTCCGACCAGTGACGGCGCCCCTCCGGCCTTCACTGGCCGGAGGGGCGCCGTCACTGGTCGGAGGGGCGCCTTCACTGGCTGGAGGGGCCCGCCCCTCTGGCAAGTAATCATGCGCCCCTCTGGCATGATTATTTTCACTTCAACCAGGCAATTTTGATATTTTGCCCCACTAACTTTTATTGTGAAGTGAAGGGCGGGTGGAATATATTTTGAATATATTTTGATATTTTGCCCCACCATTTTTTTTTTGACCATTTGAAGAAATTCCACCCGCCCTTCACTTCACAATAAAAGTTAGTGGGGCAAAATATCAAAATATATTCAAAATATATTCCACCCGCCCTTCACTTCACAATAAAAGTTAGTGGGGCAAAATATCAAAATTGCCTGGTTGAAGTGAAAATAATCATGCCAGAGGGGCGCATGATTACTTGCCAGAGGGGCGGGCCCCTCCAGCCAGTGAAGGCGCCCCTCCGACCAGTGACGGCGCCCCTCCGGCCTTCACTGGCCGGAGGGGCGCCGTCACTGGTCGGAGGGGCGCCTTCACTGGCTGGAGGGGCCCGCCCCTCTGGCAAGTAATCATGCGCCCCTCTGGCATGATTATTTTCACTTCAACCAGGCAATTTTGATATTTTGCCCCACTAACTTTTATTGTGAAGTGAAGGTCGGGTGGAATATATTTTGAATATATTTTGATATTTTGCCCCACTAACTTTTATTGTGAAGTGAAGGGCGGGTGGAATTTCTTCAAATGGTCACAAAAAAAAAATGGTGGGGCAAAATATCAAAATATATTCAAAATATATTCCACCCGCCCTTCACTTCACAATAAAAGTTAGTGGGGCAAAATATCAAAATTGCCTGGTTGAAGTGAAAATAATCATGCCAGAGGGGCGCATGATTACTTGCCAGAGGGGCGGGCCCCTCCAGCCAGTGAAGGCGCCCCTCCGACCAGTGACGGCGCCCCTCCGGCCAGTGAAGGCCGGAGGGGCGCCGTCACTGGTCGGAGGGGCGCCTTCACTGGCTGGAGGGGCCCGCCCCTCTGGCAAGTAATCATGCGCCCCTCTGGCATGATTATTTTCACTTCAACCAGGCAATTTTGATATTTTGCCCCACTAACTTTTATTGTGAAGTGAAGGGCGGGTGGAATATATTTTGAATATATTTTGATATTTTGCCCCACTAACTTTTATTGTGAAGTGAAGGGCGGGTGGAATTTCTTCAAATGGTCAAAAAAAAAAAAATGGTGGGGCAAAATATCAAAATATATTCAAAATATATTCCACCCGCCCTTCACTTCACAATAAAAGTTAGTGGGGCAAAATATCAAAATTGCCTGGTTGAAGTGAAAATAATCATGCCAGAGGGGCGCATGATTACTTGCCAGAGGGGCGGGCCCCTCCAGCCAGTGAAGGCGCCCCTCCGACCAGTGACGGCGCCCCTCCGGCCAGTGAAGGCCGGAGGGGCGCCGTCACTGGTCGGAGGGGCGCCTTCACTGGCTGGAGGGGCCCGCCCCTCTGGCAAGTAATCATGCGCCCCTCTGGCATGATTATTTTCACTTCAACCAGGCAATTTTGATATTTTGCCCCACTAACTTTTATTGTGAAGTGAAGGGCGGGTGGAATATATTTTGAATATATTTTGATATTTTGCCCCACTAACTTTTATTGTGAAGTGAAGGGCGGGTGGAATTTCTTCAAATGGTCACAAAAAAAAAATGGTGGGGCTAAATATCAAAATATATTCAAAACATATTCCACCCGCCCTTCACTTCACAATAAAAGTAAGTGGGGCAAAATATCAAAATTGCCTGGTTGAAGTGAAAATAATCATGCCAGAGGGGCGCATGATTACTTGCCAGAGGGGCGGGCCCCTCCAGCCCTCCGACCAGTGACGGCGCCCCTCCGGTCAGTGAAGGCCGGAGGGGCGCCGTCACTGGTCGGAGGGGCGCCTTCACTGGCTGGAGGGGCCCGCCCCTCTGGCAAGTAATCATGCGCCCCTCTGGCATGATTATTTTCACTTCAACCAGGCAATTTTGATATTTTGCCCCACTAACTTTTATTGTGAAGTGAAGGGCGGGTGGAATATATTTTGAATATATTTTGATATTTTGCCCCACCATTTTTTTTTTCTCACCATTTGAAGAAATTCCACCCGCCCTTCACTTCACAATAAAAGTTAGTGGGGCAAAATATCAAAATATATTCAAAATATATTCCACCCGCCCTTCACTTCACAATAAAAGTTAGTGGGGCAAAATATCAAAATTGCCTGGTTGAAGTGAAAATAATCATGCCAGAGGGGCGCATGATTACTTGCCAGAGGGGCGGGCCCCTCCAGCCCTCCGACCAGTGACGGCGCCCCTCCGGCCAGTGAAGGCCGGAGGGGCGCCGTCACTGGTCGGAGGGGCGCCTTCACTGGCTGGAGGGGCCCGCCCCTCTGGCAAGTAATCATGCGCCCCTCTGGCATGATTATTTTCACTTCAACCAGGCAATTTTGATATTTTGCCCCACTAACTTTTATTGTGAAGTGAAGGGCGGGTGGAATATATTTTGAATATATTTTGATATTTTGCCCCACTAACTTTTATTGTGAAGTGAAGGGCGGGTGGAATTTCTTCAAATGGTCACAAATATATTCAAAATATATTCCACCCGCCCTTCACTTCACAATAAAAGTTAGTGGGGCAAAATATCAAAATTGCCTGGTTGAAGTGAAAATAATCATGCCAGAGGGGCGCATGATTACTTGCCAGAGGGGCGGGCCCCTCCAGCCCTCCGACCAGTGACGGCGCCCCTCCGGTCAGTGAAGGCCGGAGGGTCGCCGTCACTGGTCGGAGGGGCGCCTTCACTGGCTGGAGGGGCCCGCCCCTCTGGCAAGTAATCATGCGCCCCTCTGGCATGATTATTTTCACTTCAACCAGGCAATTTTGATATTTTGCCCCACTAACTTTTATTGTGAAGTGAAGGGCGGGTGGAATATATTTTGAATATATTTTGATATTTTGCCCCACCATTTTTTTTTCTTCACCATTTGAAGAAATTCCACCCGCCCTTCACTTCACAATAAAAGTTAGTGGGGCAAAATATCAAAATATATTCAAAATATATTCCACCCGCCCTTCACTTCACAATAAAAGTTAGTGGGGCAAAATATCAAAATTGCCTGGTTGAAGTGAAAATAATCATGCCAGAGGGGCGCATGATTACTTGCCAGAGGGGCGGGCCCCCTCCAGCCAGTGAAGGCGCCCCTCCGACCAGTGACGGCGCCCCTCCGGCCTTCACTGGCCGGAGGGGCGCCGTCACTGGTCGGAGGGCGCCTTCACTGCTGGAGGGGCCCGCCCCTCTGGCAAGTAATCATGCGCCCCTCTGGCATGATTATTTTCACTTCAACCAGGCAATTTTGATATTTTGCCCCACTAACTTTTATTGTGAAGTGAAGGGCGGGTGGAATATATTTGAATATATTTGATATTTTGCCCCACCATTTTTTTTTTTTGACCATTTGAAGAAATTCCACCCGCCCTTCACTTCACAATAAAAGTTAGTGGGGCAAAATATCAAAATATATTCAAAATATATTCCACCCGCCCTTCACTTCACAATAAAAGTTAGTGGGGCAAAATATCAAAATTGCCTGGTTGAAGTGAAAATAATCATGCCAGAGGGGCGCATGATTACTTGCCAGAGGGGCGGGCCCCTCCAGCCAGTGAAGGCGCCCCTCCGACCAGTGACGGCGCCCCTTCCGGCCTTCACTGGCCGGAGGGGCGCCGTCACTGGTCGGAGGGGCGCCTTCACTGGCTGGAGGGGCCCCGCCCTCTGGCAAGTAATCATGCGCCCCTCTGGCATGATTATTTTCACTTCAACCAGGCAATTTTGATATTTTGCCCCACTAACTTTTATTGTGAAGTGAAGGGCGGTGGAATATATTTTGAATATATTTTGATATTTTGCCCCACTAACTTTTATTGTGAAGTGAAGGGCGGGTGGAATTTCTTCAAATGGTCACAAAAAAAAAATGGTGGGGCTAAATATCAAAATATATTCAAAATATATTCCACCCGCCCCTTCACTTCACAATAAAGTTAGTGGGGCAAAATATCAAAATTGCCTGTTGAAGTGAAAATAATCATGCCAGAGGGGCGCATGATTACTTGCCAGAGGGGCGGGCCCCTCCAGCCCCTCCGACCAGTGACGGCGCCCCTCCGGTCAGTGAAGGCCGGAGGGGCGCCGTCACTGGTCGGAGGGGCGCCTTCACTGGCTGGAGGGCCCGCCCCTCTGGCAAGTAATCATGCGCCCTCTGGCATGATTATTTTCACTTCAACCAGGCAATTTTGATATTTTGCCCCACTAACTTTTATTGTGAAGTGAAGGGCGGGTGGAATATATTTTGAATATATTTTGATATTTTGCCCCACCATTTTTTTTTCTCACCATTTGAAGAATTCCACCCGCCCTTCACTTCACAATAAAAGTTAGTGGGGCAAAATATCAAATATATTCAAAATATATTCCACCCGCCCTTCACTTCACAATAAAAGTTAGTGGGGCAAAATATCAAAATTGCCTGGTTGAAGTGAAAATAATCATGCAGAGGGGCGCATGATTACTTGCCAGAGGGGCGGGCCCCTCCAGCCAGTGAAGGCGCCCTCCGACCAGTGACGGCGCCCCTCCGGCCTTCACTGGCCGGAGGGGCGCCGTCACTGGTCGGAGGGGCGCCTTCACTGGCTGGAGGGGCCCGCCCCTCTGGCAAGTAATCATGCGCCCCTCTGGCATGATTATTTTCACTTCAACCAGGCAATTTTGATATTTTGCCCCACTAACTTTTATTGTGAAGTGAAGGGCGGGTGGAATATATTTTGAATATATTTTGATATTTAGCCCCCACCATTTTTTTTTTGTGACCATTTGAAGAAATTCCACCCGCCCTTCACTTCACAATAAAAGTTAGTGGGGCAAAATATCAAAATATATTCAAAATATATTCCACCCGCCCTTCACTTCACAATAAAAGTTAGTGGGGCAAAATATCAAAATTGCCTGGTTGAAGTGAAAATAATCATGCCAGAGGGGCGCATGATTACTTGCCAGAGGGGCGGGCCCCTCCAGCCAGTGAAGGCGCCCCTCCGACCAGTGACGGCGCCCCTCCGGCCAGTGAAGGCCGGAGGGGCGCCGTCACTGGTCGGAGGGGCGCCTTCACTGGCTGGAGGGGCCCGCCCCTCTGGCAAGTAATCATGCGCCCCTCTGGCATGATTATTTTCACTTCAACCAGGCAATTTTGATATTTTGCCCACTAACTTTTATTGTGAAGTGAAGGGCGGGTGGAATATATTTTGAATATATTTTGATATTTTGCCCCACTAACTTTTATTGTGAAGTGAAGGGCGGATGGAATTTCTTCAAATGGTCAAAAAAAAAAAAATGGTGGGCAAAATATCAAAATATATTCAAAATATATTCCACCCGCCCCTTCACTTCACAATAAAAGTTAGTGGGGCAAAATATCAAAATTGCCTGGTTGAAGTGAAAATAATCATGCCAGAGGGGCGCATGATTACTTGCCAGAGGGGCGGGCCCCTCCAGCCAGTGAAGGCGCCCCTCCGACCAGTGACGGCGCCCCTCCGGCCTTCACTGGCCGGAGGGGCGCCGTCACTGGTCGGAGGGGCGCCTTCACTGGCTGGAGGGGCCCGCCCCTCTGGCAAGTAATCATGCGCCCCTCTGGCATGATTATTTTCACTTCAACCAGGCAATTTTGATATTTTGCCCCACTAACTTTTATTGTGAAGTGAAGGGCGGGTGGAATATATTTTGAATATATTTTGATATTTTGCCCCACCATTTTTTTTTTTGACCATTTGAAGAAATTCCACCCGCCCCTTCACTTCACAATAAAAGTTAGTGGGGCAAAATATCAAAATATATTCAAAATATATTCCACCCGCCCTTCACTTCACAATAAAAGTTAGTGGGGCAAAATATCAAAATTGCCTGGTTGAGGTGAAAATAATCATGCCAGAGGGGCGCATGATTACTTGCTAGAGGGGCGGGCCCTCCAGCCAGTGAAGGCGCCCTCCGACCAGTGACGGCGCCCCTCCGGCCTTCACTGGCCGGAGGGGCCAGTGAAGGGTGGAATATATTTTGAATATATTTTGATATTTTGCCCCACCATTTTTTTTTTTTTGACCATTTGAAGAAATTCCACCCGCCCTTCACTTCACAATAAAAGTTAGTGGGGCAAAATATCAAAATATATTCAAAATATATTCCACCCGCCCTTCACTTCACAATAAAAGTTAGTGGGGCAAAATATCAAAATTGCCTGGTTGAAGTGAAAATAATCATGCCAGAGGGGCGCATGATTACTTGCTAGAGGGGCGGGCCCCTCCAGCCAGTGAAGGCGCCCCTCCGACCAGTGACGGCGCCCCTCCGGCCTTCACTGGCCGGAGGGGCGCCGTCACTGGTCGGAGGGGCGCCTTCACTGGCTGGAGGGGCCCGCCCCTCTGGCAAGTAATCATGCGCCCCTCTGGCATGACTATTTTCACTTCAACCAGGCAATTTTGATATTTTGCCCCACTAACTTTTATTGTGAAGTGAAGGGCGGGTGGAATATATTTTGAATATATTTTGAATATATTTTGCCCCACCATTTTTTTTTTGTTGACCATTTGAAGAAATTCCACCCGCCCTTCACTTCACAATAAAAGTTAGTGGGGCAAAATATCAAAATATATTCAAAATATATTCCACCCGCCCTTCACTTCACAATAAAAGTTAGTGGGGCAAAATATCAAAATTGCCTGGTTGAAGTGAAAATAATCATGCCAGAGGGGCGCATGATTACTTGCCAGAGGGGCGGGCCCCTCCAGCCAGTGAAGGCGCCCCTCCGACCAGTGACGGCGCCCCTCCGGCCAGTGAAGGCCGGAGGGGCGCCGTCACTGGTCGGAGGGGCGCCTTCACTGGCTGGAGGGGCCCGCCCCTCTGGCAAGTAATCATGCGCCCCTCTGGCATGATTATTTTCACTTCAACCAGGCAATTTTGATATTTTGCCCCACTAACTTTTATTGTGAAGTGAAGGGCGGGTGGAATATATGTTGAATATATTTTGATATTTTGCCCCACTAACTTTTATTGTGAAGTGAAGGGCGGGTGGAATTTCTTCAAATGGTCAAAAAAAAAAAAAAAATGGTGGGGCAAAATATCAAAATATATTCAAAATATATTCCACCCGCCCTTCACTTCACAATAAAAGTTAGTGGGGCAAAATATCAAAATTGCCTGGTTGAAGTGAAAATAATCATGCCAGAGGGGCGCATGATTACTTGCCAGAGGGGCGGGCCCCTCCAGCCAGTGAAGGCGCTCCTCCGACCAGTGACGGCGCCCCTCCGGCCAGTGAAGGCCGGAGGGGCGCCGTCACTGGTCGGAGGGGCGCCTTCACTGGCTGGAGGGCCCCGCCCCTCTGGCAAGTAATCATGCGCCCCTCTGGCATGATTATTTTCACTTCAACCAGGCAATTTTGATATTTTGCCCCACTAACTTTTTATGTGAAGTGAAGGGCGGGTGGAATATATTTTGAATATATTTGATATTTTGCCCCACTAACTTTTATTGTGAAGTGAAGGGCGGGTGGAATTTCTTCAAATGGTAAAAAAAAAAAATGGTGGGGCAAAATATCAAAATATATTCAAAATATATTCCACCCGCCCTTCACTTCACAATAAAAGTTAGTGGGGCAAAATATCAAAATTGCCTGGTTGAAGTGAAAATAATCATGCAGAGGGGCGCATGATTACTTGCCAGAGGGGCGGGCCCTCCAGCCAGTGAAGGCGCCCCTCCGACCAGTGACGGCGCCCTCCGGCCAGTGAAGGCCGGAGGGGCGCCGTCACTGGTCGGAGGGGCGCCTTCACTGGCTGGAGGGGCCCGCCCCTCTGGCAAGTAATCATGCGCCCCTCTGGGATGATTATTTTCACTTCAACCAGGCAATTTTGATATTTTGCCCCACTAACTTTTATTGTGAAGTGAAGGGCGGGTGAATATATTTTGAATATATTTGATATTTTGCCCCACTAACTTTTATTGTGAAGTGAAGGGCGGGTGGAATTTCTTCAAATGGTCAACAACAAAAAAAATGGTGGGGCAAAATATCAAAATATATTCAAAATATATTCCACCCGCCCTTCACTTCACAATAAAAGTTAGTGGGCAAAATATCAAAATTGCCTGGTTGAAGTGAAAATAATCATGCAAGAGGGGCGCATGATTACTTGCCAGAGGGGGGGCCCCCTCCAGCCAGTGAAGGCGCCCCTCCGACCAGTGACGGCGCCCCTCCGGCCAGTGAAGGCCGGAGGGGCGCCGTCACTGGTCAGAGGGGCGCCTTCACTGGCTGGAGGGGCCCGCCCCTCTGGCAAGTAATCATGCGCCCCTCTGGCATGATTATTTTCACTTCAACCAGGCAATTTGATATTTTGCCCCACTAACTTTTATTGTGAAGTGAAGGGCGGGTGGAATATATTTTGAATATATTTTGATATTTTGCCCCACTAACTTTTATTGTGAAGTGAAGGGCGGGTGGAATTTCTTCAAATGGTCCAAAAAAAAAATGGTGGGGCAAAATATCAAAATATATTCAAAATATATTCCACCCGCCCTTCACTTCACAATAAAAGTTAGTGGGGCAAAATATCAAATTGCCTGGTTGAAGTGAAAATAATCATGCCAGAGGGGCGCATGATTACTTGCCAGAGGGCGGGCCCTTCCAGCCAGTGAAGGCGCCCCTCCGACCAGTGACGGCGCCCCTCCGGCCTTCACTGGCCGGAGGGGCGCCGTCACTGGTCGGAGGGCGCCTTCACTGGCTGGAGGGGCCCGCCCCTCTGGCAAGTAATCATGCGCCCCTCTGGCATGACTATTTTCACTTCAACCAGGCAATTTTGATATTTTGCCCCACTAACTTTTATTGTGAAGTGAAGGCGGGTGGAATATATTTTGAATATATTTTGATATTTTGCCCCACCATTTTTTTTGTTGTTGACCATTTGAAGAAATTCCACCCGCCCTTCACTTCACAATAAAAGTTAGTGGGGCAAAATATCAAAATTGCCTGGTTGAAGTGAAAATAATCATGCCAGAGGGGCGCATGATTACTTGCTAGAGGGGCGGGCCCCTCCAGCCAGTGAAGGCGCCCCTCCGACCAGTGACGGCGCCCCTCCGCCTTCACTGGCCGGAGGGGCGCCGTCACTGGTCGGAGGGCTGGAGGGGCCCGCCCCTCTGGCAAGTAATCATGCGCCCCTCTGGCATGATTATTTGCACTTCAACCAGGCAATTTTGATATTTTGCCCCACTAACTTTTATTGTGAAGTGAAGGGCGGGTGGAATATATTTTGAATATATTTTGATATTTTGCCCCACTAACTTTTATTGTGAAGTGAAGGGCGGGTGGAATTTCTTCAAATGGTGAAAAAAAAAATGGTGGGGCAAAATATCAAAATATATTCAAAATATATTCCACCCGCCCTTCACTTCACAATAAAAGTTAGTGGGGCAAAATATCAAAATTGCCTGGTTGAAGTGAAAATAATCATGCCAGAGGGGCGCATGATTACTTGCCAGAGGGGCGGGCCCCTCCAGCCAGGTGAAGGCGCCCCTCCGACCAGTGACGGCGCCCCTCCGGCCTTCACTGACCGGAGGGGCGCCGTCACTGGTCGGAGGGCCTGGAGGGGCCCGCCCCTCTGGCAAGTAATCATGCGCCCCTCTGGCATGATTATTTTCACTTCAACAGGCAATTTTGATATTTTGCCCCACTAACTTTTATTGTGAAGTGAAGGGCGGGGTGGAATATATTTTGAATATATTTGATATTTTGCCCACCATTTTTTTTTCTCACCATTTGAAGAAATTCCACCCGCCCTTCACTTCACAATAAAGTTAGTGGGGCAAAATATCAAATATTCAAAATATATTCCACCCGCCCTTCACTTCACAATAAAAGTTAGTGGGGCAAAATATCAAAATTGCCTGGTTGAAGTGAAAATAATCATGCCAGAGGGGCGCATGATTACTTTGCCAGAGGGGCGGGCCCCTCCAGCCAGTGAAGGCGCCCCTCCGACCAGTGACGGCGCCCCTCCGGCCTTCACTGGCCGGAGGGGCGCCGTCACTGGTCGGAGGGGCCTTCACTGGCTGGAGGGGGCCCGCCCCTCTGGCAAGTAATCATGCGCCCTCTGGCATGATTATTTTCACTTCAACCAGGCAATTTTGATATTTTGCCCCACTAACTTTTATTGTGAAGTGAAGGGCGGGTGGAATATATTTTGAATATATTTTGATATTTTGCCCCACCATTTTTTTTTTTGACCATTTGAAGAAATTCCACCCGCCCTTCACTTCACAATAAAAGTTAGTGGGCAAAATATCAAAATATATTCAAAATATATTCCACCCGCCCTTCACTTCACAATAAAAGTTAGTGGGGGCAAAATATCAAAATTTGCCTGGTTGAAGTGAAAATAATCATGCCAGAGGGGCGCATGATTACTTGCCAGAGGGGCGGGCCCCTCCAGCCAGTGAAGGCGCCCCTCCGACCAGTGACGGCGCCCCTCCGGCCAGTGAAGGCCGGAGGGGCGCCGTCACTGGTCGGAGGGGCGCCTTCACTGGCTGGAGGGGCCCGCCCCTCTGGCAAGTAATCATGCGCCCCTCTGGCATGATTATTTTCACTTCAACCAGGCAATTTTGATATTTTGCCCCACTAACTTTTATTGTGAAGTGAAGGGCGGGTGAATATATTTTGAATATATTTTGATATTTTGCCCCACCTTTTTTTTTTTGTTGACCATTTGAAGAAATTCCACCCGCCCTTCACTTCACATAAAAGTTAGTGGGCAAAATATCAAAATATATTCAAAATATATTCCACCCGCCCTTCACTTCACAATAAAAGTTAGTGGGGCAAAATATCAAAATTGCCTGGTTGAAGTGAAAATAATCATGCCAGAGGGGCGCATGATTACATTGCCAGAGGGGCGGGCCCCTCCAGCCAGTGAAGGCGCCCCTCCGACCAGTGACGGCGCCCTCCGGCCAGTGAAGGCCGGAGGGCGCCGTCACTGGTCGGAGGGGCGCCTTCACTGGCTGGAGGGGCCCGCCCCTCTGGCAAGTAATCATGCGCCCCTCTGGCATGATTATTTTCACTTCAACCAGGCAATTTTGATATTTTGCCCCACTAACTTTTATTGTGAAGTGAAGGGGCGGGTGGAATATATTTTGAATATATTTTGATATTTTGCCCACTAACTTTTATTGTGAAGTGAAGGGCGGTGGAATTTCTTCAAATGTTCACAAAAAAAAAATGGTGGGGCAAAATATCAAAATATATTCAAAATATATTCCACCCGCCCTTCACTTCACAATAAAAGTTAGTGGGGCAAAATATCAAAATTGCCTGTTGAAGTGAAAATAATCATGCCAGAGGGGCGCATGATTACTTGCCAGAGGGGCGGGCCCCTCCAGCCAGTGAAGGCGCCCCTCCGACCAGTGACGGCGCCCCTCCGGCCAGTGAAGGCCGGAGGGGCGCCGTCACTGGTCGAGGGGCGCCTTCACTGGCTGGAGGGGCCCGCCCCTCTGGCAAGTAATCATGCGCCCCTCTGGCATGATTAATTTCACTTCAACCAGGCAATTTTGATATTTTGCCCCACTAACTTTTATTGTGAAGTGAAGGGCGGGTGGAATATATTTTGAATATATTTTGATATTTTGCCCACTAACTTTTATTGTGAAGTGAAGGGCGGGTGGAATTTCTTCAAATGGTGAGAAAAAAAAATGGTTGGGGCAAAATATTCAAAATATATTCAAAATTATTCCACCCGCCCTTCACTTCACAATAAAAGTTAGTGCGGCAAAATATCAAAATTGCCTGGTTGAAGTGAAAATAATCATGCCAGAGGGGCGCATGATTACTTGCCAGAGGGGCTGGCCCTCCAGCCAGTGAAGGCGCCCCTCCGACCAGTGACGGCGCCCCTCCGGCCTTCACTGACCGGAGGGGCGCCGTCACTGGTCGGAGGGCTGGAGGGCCCGCCCCTCTGGCAAGTAATCATGCGCCCCTCTGGCATGATTATTTTCACTTCACCAGGCAATTTTGATATTTTGCCCCACTAACTTTTATTGTGAAGTGAAGGGCGGGTGGAATATATTTTGAATATATTTTGATATTTAGCCCCACCATTTTTTTTTTTGTGACCATTTGAAGAAATTCCACCCGCCCTTCACTTCACAATAAAAGTTAGTGGGGCAAAATATCAAAATATATTCAAAATATATTCCACCCGCCCTTCACTTCACAATAAAAGTTAGTGGGGCAAAATATCAAAATTGCCTGGTTGAAGTGAAAATAATCATGCCAGAGGGGCGCATGATTACTTGCCAGAGGGGCGGGCCCCTCCAGCCAGTGAAGGCGCCCCTCCGACCAGTGACGGCGCCCCTCCGGCCAGTGAAGGACGGAGGGGCGCCGTCACTGGTCGGAGGGGCGCCTTCACTGGCTGGAGGGGCCCGCCCCTCTGGCAAGTAATCATGCGCCCCTCTGGCATGATTATTTTCACTTCAACCAGGCAATTTTGATATTTTGCCCCACTAACTTTTATTGTGAAGTGAAGGGCGGGTGGAATATATTTTGAATATATTTTGATATTTTGCCCCACTAACTTTTATTGTGAAGTGAAGGGCGGGTGGAATTTCTTCAAATGGTCAAAAAAAAAATGGTGGGGCAAAATATCAAAATATATTCAAAATATATTCCACCCGCCCTTCACTTCACAATAAAAGTTAGTGGGGAAAAATATCAAAATTGCCTGGTTGAAGTGAAAATAATCATGCCAGAGGGGCGCATGATTACTTGCCAGAGGGGCGGGCCCCTCCAGCCAGTGAAGGCGCCCCTCCGACCAGTGACGGCGCCCCTCCGGCCTTCACTGGCCGGAGGGGCGCCGTCACTGGTCGGAGGGGCGCCTTCACTGGCTGGAGGGGCCCGCCCCTCTGGCAAGTAATCATGCGCCCCTCTGGCATGATTATTTTCACTTCAACCAGGCAATTTTGATATTTTGCCCCACTAACTTTTATTGTGAAGTGAAGGGCGGGTGGAATATATTTTGAATATATTTTGATATTTTGCCCCACCATTTTTTTTTTTGACCATTTGAAGAAATTCCACCCGCCCTTCACTTCACAATAAAAGTTAGTGGGGCAAAATATCAAAATATATTCAAAATATATTCCACCCGCCCTTCACTTCACAATAAAAGTTAGTGGGGCAAAATATCAAAATTGCCTGGTTGAAGTGAAAATAATCATGCCAGAGGGGCGCATGATTACTTGCTAGAGGGGCGGGCCCCTCCAGCCAGTGAAGGCGCCCCTCCGACCAGTGACGGCGCCCCTCCGGCCTTCACTGGCCGGAGGGGCGCCGTCACTGGTCGGAGGGGCGCCTTCACTGGCTGGAGGGGCCCGCCCCTCTGGCAAGTAATCATGCGCCCCTCTGGCATGATTATTTTCACTTCAACCAGGCAATTTTGATATTTTGCCCCACTAACTTTTATTGTGAAGTGAAGGGCGGGTGGAATATATTTTGAATATATTTTGATATTTTGCCCCACCATTTTTTTTTTGTGACCATTTGAAGAAATTCCACCCGCCCTTCACTTCACAATAAAAGTTAGTGGGGCAAAATATCAAAATATATTCAAAATATATTCCACCCGCCCTTCACTTCACAATAAAAGTTAGTGGGGCAAAATATCAAAATTGCCTGGTTGAAGTGAAAATAATCATGCCAGAGGGGCGCATGATTACTTGCCAGAGGGGCGGGCCCCTCCAGCCAGTGAAGGCGCCCCTCCGACCAGTGACGGCGCCCCTCCGGCCTTCACTGGCCGGAGGGGCGCCGTCACTGGTCGGAGGGGCGCCTTCACTGGCTGGAGGGGCCCGCCCCTCTGGCAAGTAATCATGCGCCCCTCTGGCATGACTATTTTCACTTCAACCAGGCAATTTTGATATTTTGCCCCACTAACTTTTATTGTGAAGTGAAGGGCGGGTGGAATATATTTTGAATATATTTTGATATTTTGCCCCACCATTTTTTTTTTGTTGACCATTTGAAGAAATTCCACCCGCCCTTCACTTCACAATAAAAGTTAGTGAAGTTAGTGGGGCAAAATATCAAAATATATTCAAAATATATTCCACCCGCCCTTCACTTCACAATAAAAGTTAGTGGGGCAAAATATCAAAATTGCCTGGTTGAAGTGAAAATAATCATGCCAGAGGGGCGCATGATTACTTGCCAGAGGGGCGGGCCCCTCCAGCCAGTGAAGGCGCCCCTCCGACCAGTGACGGGCGCCCCTCCGGCCAGTGAAGGCCGGAGGGGCGCCGTCACTGGTCGGAGGGGCGCCTTCACTGGCTGGAGGGGCCCGCCCCTCTGGCAGTAATCATGCCCCTGCAAGTAATCATGCGCCCCTCTGGCATGATTATTTTCACTTCAACCAGGCAATTTTGATATTTTGCCCCACTAACTTTTATTGTGAAGTGAAGGGCGGTGGAATATATTTTGAATATATTTTGATATTTTGCCCCACCATTTTTTTTTGTTGACCATTTGAAGAAATTCCACCCGCCCTTCACTTCACAATAAAAGTTAGTGGGGCAAAATATCAAAATATATTCAAAATATATTCCACCCGCCCTTCACTTCACAATAAAAGTTAGTGGGGGCAAAATATCAAAATTGCCTGGTTGAAGTGAAAATAATCATGCCAGAGGGGCGCATGATTACTTGCCAGAGGGGCGGGCCCCTCCAGCCAGTGAAGGCGCCCTCCGACCAGTGACGGCGCCCCTCCGGCCTTCACTGGCCGGAGGGGCGCCGTCACTGGTCGGAGGGGCGCCTTCACTGGCTGGAGGGGCCCGCCCCTCTGGCAAGTAATCATGCGCCCCTCTGGCATGATTATTTTCACTTCAACCAGGCAATTTTGATATTTTGCCCCACTAACTTTTATTGTGAAGTGAAGGGCGGGTGGAATATATTTTGAATATATTTTGATATTTTGCCCCACCATTTTTTTTTTTTTGACCATTTGAAGAAATTCCACCCGCCCTTCACTTCACAATAAAAGTTAGTGGGGCAAAATATCAAAATATATTCAAAATATATTCCACCCGCCCTTCACTTCACAATAAAAGTTAGTGGGGCAAAATATCAAAATTGCCTGGTTGAAGTGAAAATAATCATGCCAGAGGGGCGCATGATTACTTGCCTAGAGGGGCGGGCCCCTCCAGCCAGTGAAGGCGCCCCTCCGACCAGTGACGGCGCCCCTCCGGCCTTCACTGGCCGGAGGGGCGCCGGTCACTGGTCGGAGGGGCGCCTTCACTGGCTGGAGGGGCCCGCCCCTCTGGCAAGTAATCATGCGCCCCTCTGGCATGACTATTTTCACTTCAACCAGGCAATTTTGATATTTTGCCCCACTAACTTTTATTGTGAAGTGAAGGGCGGGTGGAATATATTTTGAATATATTTTGATATTTTGCCCCACCATTTTTTTTTGTTGACCATTTGAAGAAATTCCACCCGCCCTTCACTTCACAATAAAAGTTAGTGGGGCAAAATATCAAAATATATTCAAAATATATTCCACCCGCCCTTCACTTCACAATAAAAGTTAGTGGGGCAAAATATCAAAATTGCCTGGTTGAAGTGAAAATAATCATGCCAGAGGGGCGCATGATTACTTGCCAGAGGGGCGGGCCCCTCCAGCCAGTGAAGGCGCCCCTCCGACCAGTGACGGCGCCCCTCCGGCCAGTGAAGGCCGGAGGGGCGCCGTCACTGGTCGGGAGGGGCGCCTTCACTGGCTGGAGGGGCCGCCCTCTGGCAGTCTGCGCCCCTCTGGCAAGTAATCATGCGCCCCTCTGGCATGATTATTTTCACTTCAACCAGGCAATTTTGATATTTTGCCCCACTAACTTTTATTGTGAAGTGAAGGGCGGGTGGAATATATTTTGAATATATTTTGATATTTTGCCCCACCATTTTTTTTTTTTGACCATTTGAAGAAATTCCACCCGCCCTTCACTTCACAATAAAAGTTAGTGGGGCAAAATATCAAAATATATTCAAAATATATTCCACCCGCCCTTCACTTCACAATAAAAGTTAGTGGGGCAAAATATCAAAATTGCCTGGTTGAAGTGAAAATAATCATGCCAGAGGGGCGCATGATTACTTGCCAGAGGGGCGGGCCCCTCCAGCCAGTGAAGGCGCCCCTCCGACCAGTGACGGCGCCCCTCCGGCCTTCACTGGCCGGAGGGGCGCCGTCACTGGTCGGAGGGGCGCCTTCACTGGCTGGGAGGGCCCGCCCCTCTGGCAAGTAATCATGCGCCCCTCTGGCATGATTATTTTCACTTCAACAGGCAATTTTGATATTTTGCCCCACTAACTTATATTGTGAAGTGAAGGGCGGGTGAATATATTTTGAATATATTTTGATATTTTGCCCCACCATTTTTTTTTGTTGTTGACCATTTGAAGGAAATTCCACCGCCCTTCACTTCACAATAAAAGTTAGTGGGGGCAAAATATCAAAATATATTCAAAATATATTCACCCGCCCTTCACTTCACAATAAAAGTTAGTGGGGGCAAAAATATCAAAATTGCCTGGTTGAAGTGAAAATAATCATGCCAGAGGGGCGCATGATTACTTGCTAGAGGGCGGGCCCCTCCAGCCAGTGAAGGCGCCCCTCCGACCAGTGACGGCGCCCCTCCGGGCCTTCACTGGCCGGAGGGGGCGCCGTCACTGGTCGGAGGGCTGGAGGGGCCCGCCCCTCTGGCAAGTAATCATACGCCCCTCTGGCATGATTATTTTCACTTCAACCAGGCAATTTTGATATTTTGCCCCACTAACTTTTATTGTGAAGTGAAGGGCGGGTGGAATATATTTTGAATATATTTTGATATTTTGCCCCACTAACTTTTATTGTGAAGTGAAGGGCGGGTGAATTTCTTCAAATGGTGAAAAAAAAATGGTGGGGGCAAAATATCAAAATATATTCAAAATATATTCCACCCGCCCTTCACTTCACAATAAAAGTTAGTGGGGCAAAATATCAAAATTGCCTGGTTGAAGTGAAAATAATCATGCCAGAGGGGCGCATGATTACTTGCCAGAGGGGCGGGCCCCTCCAGCCAGTGAGGGCGCCCCTCCGACCAGTGACGGCGCCCTCCGGCCTTCACTGACCGGAGGGGCGCCGTCACTGGTCGGAGGGCTGGAGGGGCCCGCCCCTCTGGCAAGTAATCATGCGCCCCTCTGGCATGATTATTTTCACTTCAACCAGGCAATTTTGATATTTTGCCCCACTAACTTTTATTGTGAAGTGAAGGGCGGGTGGAATTTTCTTCAAATGGTGAAGAAAAAAAAAATGGTGGGCAAAATATCAAAATATATTCAAAATCTGGCTAAATGACGGCGCCCCTCCGGCCTTCACTGGCCGGAGGGGCGCCGTCACTGGTCGGAGGGGCGCCTTCACTGGCTGGAGGGGCCCGCCCCTCTGGCAAGTAATCATGCGCCCCTCTGGCATGATTATTTTCACTTCAACCAGGCAATTTTGATATTTTGCCCCACTAACTTTTATTGTGAAGTGAAGGGCGGGTGGAATATATTTTGAATATATTTTGATATTTTGCCCCACCATTTTTTTTTTGTGACCATTTGAAGAAATTCCACCCGCCCTTCACTTCACAATAAAAGTTAGTGGGGCAAAAATATCAAAATATATTCAAAATATATTCCACCCGCCCTTCACTTCACAATAAAAGTTAGTGGGGCAAAATATCAAAATTGCCTGGTTGAAGTGAAAATAATCATGCCAGAGGGGCGCATATTATT
Source organism: Chirona hameri (assembly GCA_036785665.1). Classification (NCBI taxonomy): domain Eukaryota; kingdom Metazoa; phylum Arthropoda; class Thecostraca; order Balanomorpha; family Balanidae; genus Chirona; species Chirona hameri. The sequence continues at coordinate 62,794 of JAXIVJ010007025.1, forward strand.
ACTTGCCAGAGGGGCGGGCCCCTCCAGCCAGTGAAGGCGCCCCTCCGACCAGTGACGGCGCCCCTCCGGCCAGTGAAGGCCGGAGGGGCGCCGTCACTGGTCGGAGGGGCGCCTTCACTGGCTGGAGGGGCCCGCCCCTCTGGCAAGTAATCATGCGCCCCTCTGGCATGATTATTTTCACTTCAACAAGGCAATTTTGATATTTTGCCCCACTAACTTTTATTGTGAAGTGAAGGAGGCGGGTGGAATATATTTTGAATATATTTTGATATTTTTGCCC
>JAXIVJ010007026.1:0-63072 GCA_036785665.1 Chirona hameri
AGCTTTTGCTGATCTGCGAGGCCTATCCCCACAGGCCTAGAGTTATGCAGGATTTTAGCTGCTTGTTTAGAGGAGGGTTGCGATCGCGGATCAACAAAGCTTCGTGGATGAGGAGGCGAGCTGCGCATGGTTGTGATTTGATGATGGAGGTGTTGTCAACCAGGTGCTTCCGGGTCAACTTGGCGTTGTGATGGTGAGCCATGTGATCCTGTGGTGCCCCATCCCTCAGATGCATCGTCAGTCGTCTATATAGCGACGTGGTTGTGACCCCAATGTATTTTACGTTACGAAGCCTACAATCTTCGTGCGGACAGGCAAATTGGTAAACTACATCGGTGCGTTTCAAATCATCACTACACGCCGGACTGTTTCGAATCAAGAGTTGACTAGTTTTTCGGTTTTGGTAATAAATAGTCGGCCGTAATTGATCTGTTGCGTTGATGCAAACGACATTGTTCAGAATAATGTTCCGAATTACTCCTTCATCTACTTTGTATTTTATAGTAAAGATGAATCATTTGACCTATCTGACTAGATTTTGCTGAGTTGGCTGTTACACGGTCGATGTACATCTTTATTTCCCTCTCAATCTCTGAATTGGAATAACCGTTATTCACTAGAATCTGCTTAATCCTACACAACTCTGTATGCAAAAGTTCCCAAGACGAGCAGTTACGTATCGCCCTCCTAATGAATGCTCGTATGACGCTGGTCTTATATCTGGACGGACACTCACTGTTGGCATTTAGGCATCGCCCCGCGTCTGTTGTTTTCCTGTGTACTGTTGTTACAAACTTGTCCTGTTCTGAGGTGACCATGACGTCTAAAAAGGGCAGTGTGTTTTTGTACGTTGCGTTCGTAGGTGAATCTCAGCACTGAATTGGCCTGTAAGTGTTCAATTAGTGCGTGCAGGTGATTGATGATGCAGGTCTTTGATATCGACAAATATATCGTCCACATATCTGCAATAGATATGTGGGACAATATTTTTGTCGCTTAGTGTTTTTGCCTCTACCTCACTCATGTAAAAGTTTGCAAACAACGGTCCCAGCGGGGATCCCATCGCTATCCCATCTTTCTGACGATACAACTGCCCATCGGGGCCATGAAATGGCGACTCAGTTGTACAGGCCAACAACAGCTTCTCCAACATGCCCCTATGAAGCTGTAACGAGGGCGGCTCACTGTCTCGGTTATCGTACACCCTATACAAGATAATCTGGATCGTTTCCAGCACAGGCACGTTTGTGAATAAGCTCTCGACATCTATCGATGCTAACATACCGGTTGTACGGTTCGTTCTGAGAAGACCAACAAACTCATCGATGGACTTGAGGCCAGCATTGTAATTTGGCCCATTTTCTGGACTTTTTGGGTCAAAAAAAAAATTGATCTCTTCATATTTGTTCAGGAAATTTGCTCTCTTTTCGCCTGGTCTTACTGACATTGTAGTTAAAATATAGTTCAATTTTCCTCAGAAGGATTTAATATCTATTACAAATCAGGATGTTTTTACTTTCCAAATAAAATAATTAAAAACAAAAATGAAAATCTTATAGTCTGACAACACAATTTTACTCTCCACCTATGGATTTTTACTCTCCGGGACCAGGTCATGAAATGAAAAATCCAACACTGCTTGAGGCTGTGGTCGGTTGGAATATACGACTGTAGGATGTCATTCAATCTCTTGGCCAACTTGTATGTAGGAGTCCAAACTTGTGATATGATAGGTCTTAATGGGTTGTTCTGCTTGTGGGTTTTGACATTCCCATACGCATATCCCGGTGCGTACTCTCCGACGATTCTTGAGAAGTGGATTTGTCCTATCACCGCGTTTGTGCTCGTGATCAGACGGATTTTCTTTATAAAAATAGAAATAGACGAATTGTAGTTCCTGATGACCTTGTCATACCCCATGAGTTTCAAATCGATCGTTCCAAAACTCTGTCTGTGGTAGTGTTCTGATTGGTTTTTGAGGTAGGGTCACTTAACGTGACCTGGTGACCTGACCTGACATGACCCTGACATCAAATTTAGTCAGAAGATGCAAAAGAGATGTATCAATAGCTGTGCCAAATTGCATGGCGCTGCGTGGAACGGTTCCGGAGATATCGACCTGAGAGACTGACGAGAGTACAACTATTGGGAGTACAAAATAATACAAATGTAATTAGAGTAGGTCCCTATGCCACAACACAGTGTGACCTACTCCAATTGCCCCACCAATTATTCTCCAGCCTCAGAAGGAGAACAAGTACTCTGTAACAGAGTAACAATTACTTTGCTGACGGCAAAACGCACTGGGATGCTGTTATCTCCGTAACATGTTGACTCACATTTGTGACGTCAGAAGCCTATTCGGTTTTTACCAATTGACTAGCTTGATTGAGAGCTGGACCAGTATGGATAGCCGTTAGCTCTCTTGTACCCGTGACGTTTACCATTCGCTCATAGAATAGTAGCGAGTAGTGAAACTACATCCTTTGTCATTGTTTTTTGGTGACGCACACGCGGCGCACACGTGAGTTGTGATTACTGATTATTGTGGGGTTGATCTCACGGTAGGTATTTTTTTGAGTAGCATTGAAATCATTTTAATTATATGATATGAAGGCCAGTTCGTGATTTGAAATGTTATTCGGTTGGAGAGCCAGACTGGAAAAAAAACCCACTAAAAGTGACTCATTTTACATGGACACATTTCCTGGTTATGACCGCCAGGCCCCATGTTGATGTAACGGTTTTCTGGCATTGTTCTGAATTGTTGTCCTGAAAAAGAAAATGTGTGCTTAGGTAGGTATACGTTGCTTTTCTGCATGAATGCATAGGTACTTACCAAGAATTGTCAGCACATTTTGATCTGGGGAATTTAGTTTTGTAGTTTATCATTCATCATTATTCATTAGTATATCAGTATTTATTTTTGGCCTACCATCAGGTTATTTTTGTACTCTTTGTTTGCGAAGATATGTACTCCTCCACCAACGAAAACACGTAGAATTCCCACCCTGCCCCTATGCGCAATAAAAAAAATAAAAATAAAGACATGTTCAACATGTCTACAAAGAGCAGCAAGAAAAGGCGTGAAAGGCGGTTAGATAATGGGAATTGATTCCCTTTGAAAGCCGAGACACGCTGAAAACCAAAACATGCCTGAAGCCGCCAGTGGTGAGCTGAAAAATGTGAACATTCTGCCAAAATGTGCCCAATGAATATTTAGGAAAAGTAAAAAAGTTTGATGGACGTATTTTTACTCGTTTGGGAGCAGGAGCGGGAAAAATAGGGGGTCGTTTTAGCCTCCCACCCCGACACTAATAGGGTTAATATGAGTGTCTATTGCTAAAAAAATGGCAGTCAATGTGTCATTTAAATTTTAGAAGTCGGCAGGCACTCCGTACTCTGCATGACAGTTAAAATGTGTTACATACTGACAATCGGATCTTTAGAGGAAAATTTGGCAACTATAAGTGCATGCTGTCTAGTCTACCACATATAGGTGAACATCTAGTCAGCAGAGCTCCGACGTGTCGGCCGTGTCGGCCTGGTGGCGGACAGACAGCTGTCAGTCCGTGTTGGCTTACCTTCGGGCTGTGTGGAGTATCGGCGTCCTCGCCGGCCGCAGCGGCACCGACGCCGGTGGTCACAGTCCCTGCAGCGCTGACCGGCGCGAGCTGATAATCCGCGAACCCTGGACCGGGTCCGGCGGCCACGTGCCCCTCACGGCGTCGAGCTGTCAGCACCCTGACCGGCAGCGGACACAGGCCGAACTGGCGGCCTGCTGCAGCTGGCACTGACCGGCAGCGGACACAGGCCGAACTGGCGGCCCGCTGCAGCTGGCACTGACCGGCAGCGGACACCGGCCGAACTGGCGGCCTGCTGCAGCTGGCACTGACCGGCAGCGGACACAGGCCGAACTGGCGGCCCGCTGCAGCTGGCACTGACCGGCAGCGGACACAGGCCGAACTGGCGTCGAGCTGTCAGCACCCTGACCGGCAGCGGACACAGGCCGAACTGGCGGCCTGCTGCAGCTGGCACTGACCGGCAGCGGGACACAGGCCGAACTGGCGGCCTGCTGCAGCTGGCACTGACCGGCAGCGGACACAGGCCGAACTGGCGGCCCGCTGCAGCTGGCACTGACCGGCAGCGGACACAGGCCGAACTGGCGTCGAGCTGTCAGCACCCTGACCGGCAGCGGACACAGGCCGAACTGGCGGCCTGCTGCAGCTGGCACTGACCGGCAGCGGACACAGGCCGAACTGGCGGCCTGCTGCAGCTGGCACTGACCGGCAGCGGACACAGGCCGAACTGGCGGCCCGCTGTCAGCACCCTGACCGGCAGCGGACACAGGCCGAACTGGCGGCCTGCTGCAGCTGGCACTGACCGGCAGCGGACACAGGCCGAACTGGCGGCCTGCTGCAGCTGGCACTGACCGGCAGCGGACACAGGCCGAACTGGCGGCCTGCTGCAGCTGGCACTGACCGGCAGCGGACACAGGCCGAACTGGCGGCCCGCTGCAGCTGGCACTGACCGGCAGCGGACACAGGCCGAACTGGCGGCCTGCTGCAGCTGGCACTGACCGGCAGCGGACACAGGCCGAACTGGCGGCCTGCTGCAGCTGGCACTGACCGGCAGCGGACACAGGCCGAACTGGCGGCCCGCTGTCAGCACCCTGACCGGCAGCGGACACAGGCCGAACTGGCGGCCTGCTGCAGCTGGCACTGACCGGCAGCGGACACAGGCCGAACTGGCGGCCTGCTGCAGCTGGCACTGACCGGCAGCGGACACAGGCCGAACTGGCGGCCTGCTGCAGCTGGCACGCAACACACGTCGCCCGTGGTATTTCAGCGACGGTCCGCCAGCCAAGAGCCAGCCAGCCAATAACGGGCCACGGTCGCCCCCTCAGCACACACGGCCGCCGGACGGGTACAACCTCACGGCACCGCGCGCCGCCCACCACTGGCTCGCCGCCGCCGCCGCCGCTGTCTCCAGCTGGTCCGCGCGTCGAGCCGCTGTGGCCTCAAGGGCGTCGCTAAACGTGTTCCGGGTGTCGGGTGTTGGGTGCTTAGTCAGGGGCGGATCTAGCCGTGGGTTTTGGGGTGGGGCAAATCCAGTGGCGTATTTCCAAAAAGTTGTTGAGAGGGGGGGGGGGGTAGCAGGCCGTCAGCCGTCAGCGAGAAAGTTGTTGACCGGGGGGGGGGGGGGGGGGCAGAAGCGTCGCCGATAATTTGAGTGGGGGGTTGGCTGAAATAACGAAAAAATGCACCCCATTTGTATGCGTGTATTTAAGCCTTTGCAGCAACTTTAAAGGGAAGTGTTGACCTTAACATGGGGTTTTGAACTGAGATAGCAGAATTGTAGCTTGGGTATAGAAATCATATGATCCAATGTTCGTTTTTTTCAAAACTCCACCTCAACGGCTCTAGAGCAGATTTTCAAACGAACCGCCAAGGTTTATACCAGATGGGAGGTTTATACCAGATTGACTGAAGACGTCACAGCATTATAGCCCAAATTTGCTGGTAAATTCAACCGCACTTGGCTCTATTTCGCCAAACTTGGAGGGCCTTGGCGACTGCCGTTCGCCCCGCAGTTTTTGCCCCGCATTAGAATACACCGAGATAAAAAGTTACTAGGGGTGGTTAGTTTTGGGCTAGTGTCAAAAATTACGAGGCCTTTACTAACCACCCCACGCAAAACGTACTAAAGGTACACTGATACAAATATTCACAAGGGTTTACCTTGTTTTGACTTCGTCATTATCAAAACCAACTCCTATCTAGACCAATACTAAGTGATAATCAAGCAAAGGTTTATTTTGCGTCAATTCTTACTAACTGCCTTTGTTTGTGCATTGATATTGAGTTAGTTCCCGTCGCGTTTTCATCGTACTAAGGAAGAGTTTGTATGGGGATGCTTCTGCATTGGTTTAGCCTTCGTCGATACACGAATTCCTTATTCAACCCATCTTGGTTTTGGATTTGTAAACTAGCGTTCATCGGCTAACACCATTGCTTTGCCCTTGTCGAGAGGACCTGAGGGGCGCCATCATTATTGGCGAAAATTGTGTACGGGGTGGGGGGGGGGGGGGGGGGCGGTGTTGCCTCTCCTTCCGCACCGTGAGGAGTGAGGGGTCCGGGCTAGATTCCAGGGTTCCAGGGTAAAAAGATTCCAGGGTAAAAAGATTCCGCTAGATTCCAGGGTAAAAAGTCAAAAGATAAAAAGTAAACGGACGGAAAGTCGAGGGACGAAAAGTCAAGGGGTAGAAAGTCGACGTCGCTAAAAGTCGAAAGATAAAAAGTCGAAAAGGTAAAAAGTCAACATGGCAAAAAGTCAACACGCTAAAAGTCGAATAGTAAAAAGTCGTATGGATAAAAGTCGAGAAGGTAAAAAGTCAACATCGCAAAAAGTCAACACGCTAAAAGTCGAATAGTAAAAAGTCGTATAGATAAAAGTCGAAAGATAAAAAGTCGGAAGATAAAAAGTCGAAAGACAAAAAGTCGGAAGATAAAAAGTCGAAAGGTAAAAAGTCGAAAAGGTAAAAAGTCAACATGGCAAAAAGTCAACACGCCAAAAGTCAAATCGTAAAAAGTCCCATAGCTAAAAGTCAATGGGAAGAGTCGACGTGGCAAAAAGTCAACTCGCAAAAAGTCAAATCGTAACAAGTTGAATCGATAAAAGTCAATCGCAAAAAGTCGAATGAGTAAAAAGTCAACGTGGCAAAAAGTCAACACGCCTAAAGTCAAAAAATAAAAGTCAAGTAGATATAAAAGTCACTAGCATAGCATACAAGTCGCATGAGTAAAATGCTAACATAGTAACCCCCTCCCAAGCCACCATGTACGGTCAGGTCGATCCGGTTCATGGAAATGTTACTAGAGCCTCATGGGAATCCTCGCCATTGGGGCATTGGAGCACCTGCAGATCAGATTTCAGCCAATCGGCGTTCGTGTGACCGACCGAGTCGGCTGCGGCACGTTGTCGCGTCTCGTCAACTGCACAGTGGCAGAGACAGGTATATGCACAATGTGCTAACGATCAGTTTAACTATTTACGCTGTTACCGCTCTAAAAAAAAATGATATCTTCATTGCATGGCGTTTGAGTGGAGTGCATGGAGTTTAAACTCCACCGGAAGTAAATACCTATCACCGCAATTGCTCTCTCCGCTGCGCTGAGTTGGCTCCCGGTAACTTCCAACCATCACCGGTATCACCCGTCCCCGACACGGTGTCCGGTCATGTGAAGTCCTGATTACAATAACAAGCTTTAGTTCGGCAGCGACTAGCTGCGAGTGAGGAGCGCCGGATCAGGAGACGTCATGAGTTACCAATACTGTATATGCCATAAGTCAGTCAAACATGATGATATCTTTCTGAAATTTGGTATGGTAGTTTCCCATATGTGGTTCTCTGACATATATTCCGGCTTTTTTAATATCTTGTAAAAATTTGATTTGGTGGGCATTTCCCCCCCCCCCCAAAAAAAAACTTTTTTTTTGCATTTTTGGGTCAAAAACCAAAATGTTCGAAAATCCGAGATAGCCATTTCGTAGCCATTGCGATTTGCTATCTTTTGACGTTTTTGGATTGCATTTTGCTTAAAATATGGCATTTGTACGGTCTGTTACATTTTAGCTGATTTTGGTGTAAAATTCGTGTGTAGTGACGTCACTAAATTCGCTATAACCGAGAACAAAAATCGACGAAATTTCTTTATTTTTTCACAGAAGACGTAAACGTGATTTCGAAGAAGGTACCCACAGTTTTACGTTGATAGCCCTATTGGTTTATGAGTTATTACGAAAATTCATCAGGAGGTTAAACGCCCCCCCCCCCCCCCCCCAGTCAATGGCGGGTTAAAGGAAATAGCTCACCTTCAACATGGGATTTTGAACTGAAATAGCAGTTTTGTAGCCCGTGTTGAGAAATCCTTATCTGCAACTTTTCTTGGCTGAAAAGACTCTCCAGCCGAAGATATTTGACTTTTTGGCGAAGGAATGCGGCGCATATATGATATACCGTACCGTCTGAGAGTGCCAGCACTGGTCTGAGCATGCGTTAGACCAATAACGCACACCATAACATTAATAATTTACGACCTTCTGTCCTGAATTGGCGCGATGTAGGACCATTTTTGAAAAGAAAAAAAGAAACTGTATTAAAAAATATAATAAAATCGTATTCTGAAAATTTTCCGAAGGTGAACTATTTCCTTTAATAGTCGGATAGTCCAAAGAAAAGAATGGAATGAACGGGAAGTCAAGAGACGAAAATTGAATGGGCCAAATGAACTGATTATCGTCATTGACTTTTTTCCATTTCGACTTTTTACCTTTTTACTCTTCATCTTTCGAATTTTATCGACATCGACTTTTTGCTATTTGACTTTTTACGTTTTTTTCCATCTTGACTTTTTACGTTTTTTTACTTTTCATCTTTCGACTTTTGGCGACGTTGACTTTTTACCATTTCTACTTTTCATCTTTTGACTTTTAGCGACGTTGACTTTTTACCATTTCGACTTTTTATCCTTCGACTTTTTGCCATTTCGTCTTTTGACTTTTAGGGACGTCGACTTTTTACCCCTTGACTTTCCGTCCGTTTACTTTTTATCTTTTGACTTTTTACCCTTTTGCCTTTTCGTCTGTTGACTTTTTACCCTGTTGACTTTTTGTCACTTGACTTTTTATCCGAATTCAGAGGAAAACCCCACCTTCATTTTCAGGCGCTCTTTCGAATAGTGCCATTTAAAAAACGTGCAAAGCACCGTTTGTCTGTAAAAGGTACATAAGGTCACCAGAGGTCATCAAAGGTCAGATTTTCCAGTTTTAGGACATCGCTCCAGAAACCCCCAAATATCTCGGGAACTATGATAGCTAGGAACAAACTTAAAAAACAATCGAAAGTTTTTGAAATATTCAATCATAACGTGTCATCAGATTTTTATCTCAGGTTAATAGTTTGGGCTCCAGAGGTCATCAAATGTCAAAAGGGCTATTTGTTGGCAAACGTTCGCAAATAACTTTTTATCTAATAAAGATAGGCAATGATTTTGACGACATCATGTTCGTCTCGTCAAAGTGCTTGGCTGTTGGCTAACTTCACTGCCAACAGCCGTGAAGTTAGCCAACAAGTAGGACAAAATGGCATAATCTTCCTACTGTTTCTTAAGTAGGACGATTATTATGCCATTTCTTTAAAACAATTGTTCGGTGTTTATTTTTCCTTCATTTTGAGGCGCTCTTTGAATGGTGCCATTTAAAAAACCGTGCAAAGCACCGTTTGTCCGTAAAAAGGTACATAGGGTCGATTTTGATTTATTTTGATAGTTTGACCTTGCTGGGTAACCTTGGGCGACCTAAATAGAAATTCCGAGAAAAATCACACCTTCATTTTGGGGCGTGCTTTCGTATGGTGCCATTAAAAAAAAACGTGCAAGGCACCGTTTGTCTGTAAAAAGGTACGTAAGGTTGATTTTGGTTGATTTTTATAGTTTGACCTTGATGGGTGACCTTGGGTGACCTTAATCGACATTCCGAGGAAAACCATCTTCATTTTGAGCCACTCTTTCGAATGGTGGTCAATGCGAGGGCCTGCGGTGTACCGTTTGTCCGTAAAAGGTACATAAGGTCGATTTTGATTGATTTTGATAGTTTGACCTTGATGAGTGACTTTGGGTGACCTAAATCGAAATTCAGAGGAAAGCACCACCTTCATTTTGAGGCGCTCTTTCGAATGGTACCATTTAAAAAAACCGTCCAAAACACCGTTTGTCCGTAAAAGGGTACATAAGGTCGATTTTGATTGATTTTGATAGTTTGACCTTGATGGGTGACCTTAGGTGACCTAAATCGGAATTAAGAGGAAAACCCAACCTTTATTTTGAGGCGTTCTTTCAAATGGTTTCATTTTTTTTAAAAACGTGCAAAGCACCGTTTGTACGTAAAAAGGTACATAAGGTCGATTTTGATTGATTTTGATAGTTTGACCTGGATGGGTGACCTTGGGTGACCTAAATCAATATTCCGAGAAAAACCCCACCTTCATTTCTAGCCGCTCTTTCGAATGGTGGCCTTTGCGAGGCCGTGCGGTGTACTGTTTGTCCGTAAAAAGGTGCATAAGGTCGATTTTGATTGATTTTGATAGTTTGACCTGGATGGGTGACCTTGGGTGACCTAAATCGAAATTCCAAAGAAAACACCACCTTTATTTTGAGGCGCTCTTTCGAATGGTGAGATTTTAAAAAACGTGCAAAGCACTGTTTGTCCGTAAAATGGTACATAAGGTCGATTTTTATTGATTTTGATAGTTTGACCTGGATGGGTGACCTTGGGTGACCTAAATCAATATTCCGAGAAAAACCCCACCTTCATTTCTAGCCGCTCTTTCGAATGGTGGCCTTTGCGAGGCCGTGCGGTGTACTGTTTGTCCGTAAAAAGGTGCATAAGGTCGATTTTGATTGATTTTGATAGTTTGACCTTGATGGGTGACCTTGGGTAACCTAAATCCAAATTCCGAGAAAAACACACCCTCGTTTTTAGGCGTTCTTTCGAATGGTGCCATTTAACCCGCGCACTGCAGGGTAGTTGATTTCCGCCTCCCCCTCCTCCCCCTTCCTCTCCCTCAGGTTTTTTTTCAAAGCGCCGCCGGATTTTCACGCACCTGTTAGGACATCAATTGCGCACACTTGGAAAAAAAATAACCTCGGGTCATCTGAGGTCAGGTCACCAGACCAGGTCAAGTGACCCCACCTCCAAAAAAATGTTTGCAGTTGTGCCAAAGCCAGAGTTTTTCACCGATCAGTTTGAAACTTACAGGATGTCATGAGGGCATAAGTACTTACAATTCGTTTATCTCGGAATTTTGATATCGGTGACCTAAAGTCAGGTCAATTTCGTAACCTCCCCATAATAAGTCAATGGGGAAATATACAAATGCTTCCTATTTCAAGGATATGCATGATATTAGTCCAATTACATCTGGATCATGTTATTATAGGATCTTCTTGATGATCCAAGTGTAAGTTTTATTCAGTGACCCCTATTGCGTCATTTGAGGTCATGTGAGGTCACCATAACTTTGTTTGTCAATAACTCTGGCCTGGACTGGCCTTTTATTTTTTCCGTTTGTTTTTAACTAGCATAGTTTCTGAGATAAATGGGAATTTCTGGAGCGATGTCCAAAAACAGAAGAAAAAACTGGAAAATTTGACCTTTGATGACCTCTGGTGACCTCAATTTTGACCTGACCTAAAACAATACTGAATACTTTCGATAGAACATGCATCAAGTTGTCAAATTCCGTTTTCTGCTTCTCGCTACGTAGCGTAGTTTTCGAGATCTCAGGGGGGCGGAAATCAACCCCCCTGCAGTTCGTGTTCGGCGCAAAGCCCCTGCAGTGCGCGGGTTAAAAGACAGTGCAAAGCACTGTTTGTCCGTAAAAAGGTAAATAAGGTCGATTTTGATTGATTTGGATAGTTTGACCTTGATGGGTGACCTTGGGTGACCTAAATCGAAATTCCGAGGAAAACCCTACCTTCATTTTGAGGCGCGCTTTCGAATGGTGTTATTAAAAAAAACGTGCAAAGCACTGTTTGTCCGTAAAAAGGTACGTAAGGTCGATTTTGATTGCTTTTGATAGTTTGACCTTGATCGGTGACCTTGGGTGACCTTAATCGAACTTCCGAGGAAAACCCCACCTTCATTTTGAGCCACTCTCGAATGGTGCCCATTGCGAGGCCCTGCGGTGTACCGTTTGTCCGTAAAAAGGTACATAAGGTCGATTTTGATTGATTTTGATAGTCTGACCTTGATGGGTAACCTTGGGTGACCTAAATCGGTATTCAGAAGAAAACCCCACCTTTATTTTGACGCGTTCTTCCGAATGGTGTCATTTAAAAAAACGTGCAAAACACCGTTTGTCCGTAAAAGGTACATAAGGTCGGTTTTGATTGATTTTGATAGTTTGACCTTAATGGGTGACCTTGGGTGACCTAAATCGAAATTCCGAGGAAACACCACCTTTATTTTGAGGTGCTCTTTCGAATGGTGTCCATTGCTGGGTCGTACGGTGTACCGTTTATCCGTAAAAAAGGTACATAAGCTCGATTTTGACTGATTTTGATAATTTGACCTTGATGGGTGACCTTGGGTGACCTAAATCGATATACCGAGAAGAACCCCACCTTGATTTCGAGCCGCTCGTTTGAATGGTGGCCTTTGCGAGGCCGTGCGGTGTACTGTTTGTACGTAAAAGGTACATAATGTAGATTTTGGTTAATTTTGATTGTTTGACCTTGATGTGTGACCTTGGGTGGCCTAAATCGAAATTCAGAGGAAAACACCACCTTTATTTTGGGGCGCTCTTTCGAATGGTGCCATTTTTTAAAAAAACGTGCAAAGCACCGTTTGTCCGTAAAAAGGTACATAAAGTCGATGTTGGTTGATTTTGATAGTTTGACCTTGATGGGTAACCTTGGGTGACCATAATCGAAATTGTGAGGAAAACCCCACCTTTGTTTTGAACCGTTCTCTCGCATAGTGGCCATTTCGAGGCCGTACGGTGTACCGTTTACCCGTAAAAAGGTGCAAAAGGTCTATTTTGATTGATTTTGATGGTTTGACCTTGATGGGGGACTTTGAGTGACCTAAATCGAAATTCAGAGAAAAATCCCACCTTCATTTTCAGGCGCTCTTTCGAATAGTGCCATTTAAAAAAACGTGCAAAGCACCGTTTGTCCGTAAAAGGTACATAAGGTCACCAGAGGTCATCAAAGGTCAGATTTTCCAGTTTTAGGACATCGCTCCAGAAACCCCCAAATATCTCGGGAACTATGATAGCTAGGAACAAACGGAAAAAACAATCGAAAGTTCTTGAAATATTCAATCATAACGTGTCATCAGATTTTTATCTCAGGTTAATAGTTTGGGCTCCAGAGGTCATCAAATGTCAAAAGGGCTATTTGTTGGCAAACGTTCGCAAATAACTTTTTATCTAATAAAGATAGGCAATGATTTTGACGACATCATGTTCGTCTCGTCAAAGTGCTTCGAATCACATTCATTTGGACTAGTTCAAGTCAACTTAGAACTTTGATCTCAGGTCAAGGTCAAGTGGCGACCCAAGTAGGTCATGTTGCATATTGGGAGATGAGTCTCGACGAGAGAAACACATTTATGCCGGTTTCACTTCTTTAACTTCATTTTATCGAGAGTTATTGACACAAAAAGTGTTATTGACCTCAGCTGACCTCGGCTGACCCTATAGGGGTCACTGAATAAAGTTGAACCGGGATCATCAATATGATAACATGATCCAGTAGGAATTGTACTGATATCATGCATTTCCTCGGAATAGGAAACATTTTAATATTTCCCCATTGACTTATATTGGGAGGTTACGAAATTGACCTGACCGGCAACCTTAGGTCACCGATATTCAAAATCTTAGATATTCGAAATGTAGGCACCTATGGCCTTATGAAATCCTGTAAGTTTTAAACCGATCGGCCAAAAGCTGTGGCTGTGGTACGACCGCAAACTTATTTGGAGGTGTGGTCACGTGACCTGACCTGAGATGACCCGTGGTCAAGAATTGCACCCAATGTGGGTAATTGATGCCCGAACAGGTGTGCCAAAAACGGAGGCTGGAACGGCGGCGCTGTGCGCCGTACGCCGTTTTTGAAACGGCAAACACTGCGCGCCGCCGTGTTTTCGCTATCCTCGAAAAACCTTAGGGGGAGGGGGCGTATAAACCCCATGCCCCATGCACGGCGCGGGTTAACATAAAAATAAAAATAATGAAAAAGTGGGGGTCATGCCACCCCCCGTTTTCTACTATGAACCGTATGCCTCTGTAAACCCGCCTGTCGTCTGATAAAATACTCGTAACTGACGCCTGACGTTTTTTCTTCTTCTTGAAGAAGCCCGCCAGTAGCTGTTTTCACGAAGGATTTTGCGTTTGGGGCGATTGGGGCGTTTGGGGTAAATTGGTCTATAGCTCGTAAGAACACGGCTTTTCCATGTGATTTTTGGTATCAATCGCAACTTTATGAATTAATGCATTTTTCTTGAAATTCCATTTTAATGATAACACCATAGTTTACTTAAAATTAACAATTTCATCTTAAACTAGCTCTGGTGTTGCCAGACGGCTGGGGTGTTTGTGCGACGCCATCTCCAATCGAATCCCGGAATCCCGGAAGTGGCTGGTTCGGGAAATGGTCATATTTTGCAACGACATGGTTTTCAGGAATAATAGCTTATTTCAATGAAAACTAGATGAATTAGTCCATTCATATTTGCAGTCATATTCACTTTTGAAAGCAAGGATTAATGATAATTAGCGATTTCGTTTTGATCATTTGTTGTAATATGACGGGAATGCTAGCTGCTATCTGCTATCTGCTATGCTGCTATCTGCTATCATTTGCCCGAACTAATTGCTGCTATGCTGCTGAATGCTGCTATCATTTGTTGTAATATCCGGCTCTGCGCTGGCTCTGCGCAGGAGCCGCCGCCCGGTCACCATGACGCAAGGGCGGATCCAGGGGAGGAGGGCGAACGGGGCCATGCCCCCCAAGCCTGTTTAAGGGGGGGGCAAACTATGTTTTGCCCCCCCCCCCCCAGACGTGAAATCTAATGCATGCTATATTTGCGTTTTTAGAACGGTACTGGGCATCCCAAAATTGCAGCAGTCAAAATCAAACTAGCCACAGTCAAAAACTGAAAAATTTCGCGCCGCTTCGCGGCATGACACAAGTTTCGCAATTGCATATACAAATTTGGAAACTTAATTCCATTAAGTGTCTTGCAGAGGCTCTCCTTGGCGGTAATTGCTGGCCCCAGGGCCAACTCTCTTCATAAAATATTATCTTTAAAGCGGGCTACATGTTTAGCTTGTCTGCCGAGTTCCGAAAAAGGCGACGCGAACGCAAAGACGCGGACTTCGGCAACCGGAAGCTGTTCCAGCGGTGCCTAACTTGTTGGCCCGAAGAGCTAATAGTGGGGACCAGGCCAGGACTATCTCCCCAAGCCATCTCCCCCAGGCTCCTCCAGATCCACAGGGACCATTTATGCGCGGAAATGTCGGTCTGCCTCTTGCTACTTTGAAACCATTTGCACCGTTACCAGTTGTTTGTTACAGTTCGGTACATAGGTATGTATACAGACTATAGTTATTATTATCATATGTTCTATTGAGCGCAGACTGCCACCGGCCATCGTGATTTACTATCCGAGGCTAATGTATATGAAAAACTACATTCATTTCAACATTTTGCATCATACCGAGATGTGCAACTAGGAAAAGGGGTTACCCGAGGCTTGGCTCCACTCACGGTCTGCTTCTAATATTAAAAATGCGTTTTCCACGACCTAAAATTAAAATGTTCACGCTGCTTCGCGGCGTCACATCAGTGGCCATCGTCATAACGAAGCCATCGTCATCGTCTTCGTTTCGTCGTAACGCGGAATTGAATGAATAACATTTTTAGCTTCTTATCCTCTACAAGGCTAAGAAGCTAAAAATGCCTATGTTTCTGGGTTTTATCAGGCAAACCCGAGCAAAAACAATTCGCGCCGCCTCGCGGCGCTAAATAACAAGTACCTACTATAACATGCAAATCCACATTAAAAATGTTGCAAAGGCTTAAATACACGCATAACAAATTGGGGTAAATTTTTTTCTCGTCATTTCAGCCGACCCCCCCCCCCCCCACTCAAAAATTATCGGCGACGCCCCTGGGTACAGCTGACAATTGACATAGTTTTTCTCAGTGTAAGGCAATGTCGGAACAATACAAACTGCAAGCTGACATCTTTCCTTTTTCGATATCCCAAAAGGTCGAAAACCTTAAAAAAATGGGGGCAAAAATCGAAATCGTGTGGTTGCAAAATAAAGTGGCCCAAATCCGGGAGAAATTCGAAATTGGGGGTAGGTAAGGTCCGCTAAAAAAACGGTTTGCCCCCCCCAAACAGCCGACTGGATCCGCCCTTGCCATGGCGACGGGACAACCGGTCGCCTGACGTCACGTTGCACACGTGGCTCCGGCGCCGGCCGGCTGGTCACCATGGCGACCAGCCGGCCGGTCGCCTGACGTCTCGTTGCGCATGCGCAGAGCCGTGGTCTGCACCTAGCAATGGCGTCCGTTCGATCTAGAGCAGCCATTCTTGAGTTTTCAGTACCAGTGACTCCAGAAAGCTAGCACGTTTCATGGGTGCATAAGTGCTTTTTCTGATGTCTTTTCAGCTTTTTGTGAGATTCATCAATTAATCAATTAATCAAAGAAAAAAAATTGGTTTGATTCGAAATGCGTAAGGATTATTCTGGTTTTCGGAAACCAACGAAGTTACCGCACTAAATTGGACAATCTCAGTGGGACGGAGCGACGTTGAATGAAGGTCTGTCTATGCTTTTTACATTTGATTGCGTTTGTCATCATAATGTTGTATTTCTTTGCCATTAATATCTTCAGTTTTGCCCTAACTAACTGTCAATTGCGTATTTTATATAATCAAGCTGATTATGTAGTATACTTTTTAGCCTCTTTTGGGGCGTTTTCGGTATGTTTTGTAGAAGGAACTAACACAACCCAAAATTGCCAGATTTGCTCATGAATGTGAATATTCAAAGCAAACTAACGGTAAATATTGCATTGTAAGAGCATATACTTATACATTAATTCTTAATATTGTGATTGATACCAAAAATAACCGGGAAAAGCCGTGTTCTTACAAGCTATAGACCCATTTACCCCAAACGCCACAATCACCCCAAACGCCCCAATCGCCCCAAACGCAAAATCCTTCGTGAAAACGGCTAGTGTGGGCTGCACCGACCGCTCCATCACCATATCACGGTAATAGGGTTGGGACCTACGATGAAGCTGTTGATATCTTGGTATACAACAAAAGAAGTTATTTTTTTGGTATTTAATTTTTAACAATTTTGCTTAAAAATGCTTAGTTAGTCTGAAAATGAATTATTCATAGCGAAAATATGGCTCATTCTGATTGGCCGGTCGAACCGTGACGTCGAGCTTCGGTAGGTGAATGTCAGCATATTTGACGCAGGAAAGACTTATAAGATGCACGCAGATGTACTGTATTTCTATGCGATTCTACACTGCTTAGATGAGTTGGAAGATTTGAGGATAATAGTTTACTGATTGAATAATTCCGTTCCTTGAGTTTAGAAGCATTTCCAGTTTTAATTATGCCCCGTGGTTTAGAGCCAGGCTTTGTCAAAGCCACACCTCAAAATCTACCTAATGTGACAGTGACATTGATAGTAGCTTACATACAAAATTCAGAAAAGCATGTGTCTGCTGAACTGAAAAACAAGAAACTTGAAAGGTAAGTTTGTTATTTATTATGGTTGCAACCTAGGGTGATACTACTGTGGTTCATTATGCTCCAAAATGGATCAGCGATCAAATTGTATTCATGGGTGGAAAAAGTATGGCAGGTGTGGGGAATGCTACACCAACTTCCAAGTTGGTGTGGCATCGCCACATCAACATTACATTTTTGGTAATGTAAATGTATTGGAACATCTAGTCAGACTATGATAAAATAACAGAAATAGCACTAGAACATCCTTTGGTCCACACCCAATGCCCGGCAGTGTTGGAAAATCAGATGTTTTTTGGTCTTTTGGGGTCCAGAAGATTTTGTTCTTCTTGATTTTGTCCATGCATTGTTGCCTGCAATTCCAATGACAATTGCACATATTTAACTAAATTTGACTTTGCAAATACTCCACTGTGTCTATAGTGAAGTATTTGCAAAGTTCTCTGTTCTCCACCTCCAAAAATTGTGTTCTCCCGGACGAGGACCTGAAATGAAAATTCCAACACTGCCCAAGGGCTCCGCCACACTCCGAAAGTTGGGGGTGACGGAGGCCTTCTGAAGTCAATTCTTTCCATGCAACACTGATAGGCGTAATGTTACAAATCCCAAAGTTGAGGGAGACACATCCCCCCTTCCCCCTGTAGCAGAGCCCATGGCCACACCAACTTTTAAAATGATTGTTCACTCATGGTTGTCTTCACACTTTGTGTGGTTAGGTTACCTACATCAGGCATTGTTATCTTGGTTTGTATAGGTGAAGTCAGTGATTTGGTCACCTGGTCCGTTATCTTCAAATTTGCTGATTGTGCCTGTGAGCTTGACCTTACTAAACTTAGCAAGAAAGTTAATATACAATCATGGTGTATAAGCACTTTAGCATTTATCTTTGGTCTGATACAAATTGTACAAAGCTATGGTGGCTGAGTGTCTAGTATATTAAACTGCAGCCCAGGTTCAGATGGGTCAGGGGGACCAAGGTTCAATTATTGCACTGCCATGTCACATGAATGGCTCACAGAGAGGCCTTTCTCTATATAGCCCTGGTAGCTGGTGAGATTGTTTATTCAAATTGTGTTCATGCATGTTGATAGCATGCTTTCTTTCCCAGCAGTACTGTTCAGTAATCAATTTCCTTTTCTTACTAAGCCATATTCCTTAAGAAATGAATTGTTTCTTCAACACCTTCAAAAAGAATGCTAATAACCACAGGCTGTGATTTCAATAGGGGTGTATAAACAAATTATGCTGTGCTGGCCTGTGACCACACCTGGTAACAGCAGTGACTCTGAAGCTGTGACCGGCTAGGCCAGCGCCATAGGGTTAGCATTGTAGCGCTGTGACTAACGCTGTGACCTGCTAGCTCATACTGTGGCTGTGATTGAGGTTGTTACAAAATATTTCAGATTTTCTGCACCTCTTGTTTTCACTCATATCATTGTTAAGGTTTGAAGAACAGTGCTTAGGTTTGGTCAGTGATTCTAAAGCATTTGTTCATGCTCGTATCTGATGCTCTGTCTTCCATTGTATGTGACACAATGACTTCGCACAATGTTGAAAGGCTTCTTCTTTCTCAGATCCGCGCGTGAGGAGTATGGAGACGAAGCCATCGGCTACGTGCAGGTTCACTCTCAGCCGGGCATGATCATCGTCAAGGGCAAAGTGACGCCGGAGCACCGTGTCAACACCACCCCGTATGGCGTCACCGTCTCCATCAACACCGTGGCTGGTGGAATAGAAGAGGCCAGCTGTCACGGCTGCCAGGCGCGTCACGGTGGATGCAAACACGTTACAGCATTCCTGTTCTGGCTGCACAGGCGCAGCTCCGAGAAAGCTGTGACTGAAGTCCAGTGCTACTGGACCAAGCCCCGCTTGGCCAACATCGGCAGCATGAGTCCAATGAAGGCAGAGACATGGGCGGCCGGAAACGTCGGATGGCCGTATCCAACGAGCCTGATGATTTCCTGGACCTCGTCAAGAAGGAAATGATTGATGGTGGCCATAAGCCTACCGGGGTGTTTTTTGAGATGGTAAGTGGTTGGAGTCTGGTTACTGTGGATCCGCTGGATGCAACCATGGACGTGCTCTGCAAAGGTTGCCCCAGTGACAACCTAGCGATAACGAGGGCATTTCTCAGGGGCAAACTCGACCCCGCACTGGTATCGGCTGTCTGTTCAGCAACCATGAGTCAAAATGAGTCGCGTTTATGGCATCACCTGCGGTTCGGGCGTGTGACGGCGTCCAAGCTATACGAAGTCAGTCGCTGCAAAACGGTCGCTGGCTCACTGACGGAGACCATCCTGGGATGCACGAAGTTTAAGGGTACAGCAGCCACCAAACGCGGTGTCCAGCTGGAGCCGCTGGTTATCAGCGAAGTGCAGGCCGCGCTCGGGGTGGACATCGCCGCCACCGGGCTTCACCTCCTCACAGAGCGGCCCGCCTTCGCAGCCAGCCCCGACGGCTTGTGCCAGCTGGATGGGAAACGGTGCACCGTGGAGGTGAAGTGCCCTTCGGCAATCAAAACTGTCACCAAGTACATGGATGCCAATGGGGCTATGTCGGCGAAGGTGCGGGCACAGATGCAGCTGCAGATGCTGGCCACCGGAGCACAGACAGGCATTCTGTGTGTGGCGGACCCGAACTTTGAGACTAACCAGACAGTCACAGTGATAAAAGATGATCTGGACCTGACTTTCGTCGAGCCAATCATGGCACAGGCAGAGGCCTTCTGGCACCGCGCCATCCTGCCAATGCTGGTGTAGTGGGCAGGCGTGCTCCGGCGAGGAGAGGGTGGGCTGAGGACAGTGATGTTGTTTCACGCTGTGGTTAGGTACTAGAAACGTGGTCAATGCAAAGCTGTGTAACTTTGTGTTTGTATAGTGCGTTTTGTCCGTTCGATTAATAGCAGAGTCATGGTTCCATTCCACCAGCGCTTCATGAATGCTAGAGACAATTTTTGATTTATGTGTCCTGTTTGTCTATTAACCGTGCATAATGTTTGGTCGCTGTTTCGCCCAACTGTCCAGTTGAAATATTTGACTATAGTAGCATTCGTTTCTTACCATTTATTTCTTGCTTGTGTAAACACAATACAGCATTGGAACGATTTTGTCTTCTTCCTTTACAAAACGATAACAACAAAATAAACAGTGTATTTCCTCGGGCATCTGAGTGGGAATGACAGTCATGTACACACGTTCACGTCAACAATGTACGAACGCAATGCACACGTCGAACTGAGCCAAATGTAGAAATCGGTATCTCGCAGGCGCAGCGCCACCTGGGTATACCTTAAAACCTCACATCTTGGTCAGCCGTGACTGCAGGTTGACAAGACCACAGGCAATGGTCATGCAGGCGTCCGTGAGCGGAACCAGCCGACTGTTGATGCACGCATGTGGGCGTAGCATCTCGAACTCACGCACTCGGCGGATGGCGCGCTCCACGTGAATGCGCAGACTGGCGACCTGCTTGCTAAATTTAACTTCGCTAGCCTCGTGAACAACGCCCGCCTGGACGCTTTTAGGTCGTATCAGGGTGCAGCCAGTCTCACTCAGCAGGCTTTCTATACCTTTGAAGCCTCGATCGGCCATGACAGAGGCGCCCGGCTTTAAATGGTTTAGAAAACCGCACCGACGGATGACATGCATGTCACTAACACGCCCCCCAAAGCCAAGGGATACAAAATTAACCATTCCGTTAGGCGTGATAGATACCAAATATTTCAGCGTGTTACCCCCCTTATACTGGGACCAAGATCTTGCTTGCTTCAGTGCGGCACTAGGTTTTTCTATTTCAATTTCTAAACAATCAACAATGGCCACCACAGAGCGGAACCGTGCCTTGAAGGCGAGCGGCAGCTGCTTCTGGAGGGTCATCTCATCCGACGGCCACGCGATAAACTGTGAGAGTGCCGAAGCGAGGACCTCAACATAGCGCGCGAACAAACGGCCGGCATATGACCTGGAAATGCCAAAGTCATCCGCTATAAATGCGAATGATCGATGCAGCTTGATTTTCAATAATACCAGCAGGCACACGTCCAGCGGCTCGAGGCGCGATGTTGGGCTCCATGATTGGGCAATTTTTGTTCTGGCAATAACGCGGATGATGAACATGGCATCAGGTGGAACGCCGATATACCGCTTGGGATCTTTGAGGCACAGCAGCCTTATTCTCCTAAGGGAGATGTCATCCAGCCCGACCTCACCCTTCGAGCTGTCGTCGGAGGTCATCTCATTTTCCTCACTGTATGGCACGCCGTTATGGTCCTCACCACTATCCTCAGAGCTGGAGTTGTCAGATGGCTCGTAGTCGGAGACGGCATTGACATACACGCCAGCTGCGGTTCCATCACTACCAGCCACAGCGCCCGTGGCTCCAGCAGCGCCACCAGCCACGCCACCAGCGGAGGTGCCATCACGACCCGCCACAGCGCCCGTGGCTCCGGCAGCGCCACCAGCCACGCCGCCAGCGACGGTGCCAGCACGACCAGCCACAGCGCCCGTGGCTCCGGCAGCGCGACCAGCCACGCCACCAGCGGCGGTGCCATCACGACCAGCCACAGCGCCCGTGGCTCCGGCAGCGCGACCAGCGGCGGTGCCATCACGACCAGTCACAGCGCCCGTGGCTCCGGCAGCGCCACCAGCCACGCCACCAGCGGCGGTGCCACCACGACCAGCCACAGCGCCCGTGGCTCCGGCAGCGCGACCAGCAGCGACGCCAGCACGACCAGCCACGCTACCAGCGGCGTCAGCAGCACGATCAGCCACGCCACCAGCGGCGACGCCAGCACGACCAGCCACGCCACCAGCGGCGTCAGCAGCACGACCAGCCACGCTACCAGCGGCGTCAGCAGCACGATCAGCCACGATAGACACATCTTCCATCTGTGAAAAAGATGCAAATAATTAATACATGCCTATCCAATTATGTGCCCATCAAGTAGGACGCTACAACAAGAGCATCTTGCAATATCACAGACAAATTATGGCGGGTCGGTTCATGAACATTTCAGTAACACATGTTTAACATTAAACAAAAAATAGAACATTATTACTCATCAATGACTTATCGCTGGCAAGAATCCAGTTATCATGTGATTCCTTGCACCAAAAGTCACTCATTCGTAATTTCAAGCTGTGACTTGGCATTGTTAGGCATCAATATACTCTTACCTTGTCATCTGTGTGTGTCTGTGTGAGGCCATGGATGGTAGCCCTCTGTAGCCTCCTCATGGATGAGGGACGTGGCTTGAGATGTGGCCTGTCTTTTTGGCATTCAAACTTGTGTGGAAGCACACCTTTCTTGGCAGTCAGTTTGATGGATGGTCCCATCAACATGTAGTGTCTGTAGTTGTTAAAGTCATTATCTGGCTGAAACGGACAAAGGACACATGTTACAATCAGAACCAATGTATTCATTTCACAAATAACTACTGTAGCCTAAGATAAAGCCAATGTTAGGCATTCAACACATAATTACAGCATATATGGAGAAGCAAAACTATTGAGTAGGGTGCTAAAAAGCTCTAACATGACTTGAGTTCAACCTGTGATTGGCTGACACCTGACATTGCAAGTTTAAGCCAAAATCGAAGGTGTTCTCAGCATGCTCAGAGCAAGAGAATGCTGAAAAGTGTGCATTCCCTCTGGATATGTTCAGGCATGCGGGCAGCAGACACTGAGTATGTGTGAATATCTGCAGGATATGCAGCACTTGCATGGTAGAGGTTTGATACAATCAATGCAAGAAAGTGACACCTTTTCTGCCTTGCTAGTCAGTGACTAGCAAGGCAGAAAACAAAAACAATAGTATAAATGAAAACCTAAAAAGTGAAAACTAAATTAGATATTGGGTTTATAAAATATTGTGAAAAAGGAGAGTTTGCACGGTCAGAAGCCGAAAGTAGTAGTCACGAGCCATGGTCAGAGCAGCACTTTTATATACTTCACATGTATGCTATACATAACTTTGTTTGTGCATATATGCCTGAGTCTGACTGACATTGCTATCTTCTAGTTACCAGAAAATTGTGTAGCCTCCAGGTAGGTTCAAACAAACTTTGAAGTGATTCCTAGTTGTGAGCTTGATTTCGGAAAAGGGTACCAACCAGTTGAACAAATTGGACAAATACTGGGCCGCTCATCAGTATGAGTTGACATAAGCAAGGATGGAGAGAACAGGCACAGACACACAGTTACAAATTGTGACTAGCATCAGATCATGCGCTCATGAAGATATGGCTTCACATAATCTCTCAAGCAGCCTCTACAAGACCTAAATCTACAAATACAAGTTTAGTGCCTCAAAACATGTTATCACCCAGCCCTCAAATCTAACACAAAATATCTCACCTCAAAATGATCCTCGCAGCAATACCACTGACTAGATGATTTCAAAGTCTTTGCATCCACTCTTCTTGCCATTGCAGCCCACTGTCTTCTCAGACCTAGGTCAGTTGGGACAGAGACGAAGGTCTTTTTGCGAGTTTTCATGGTGCTGCTTTGACAGGCTGGCACAAAGCAGGATTTGTACACCTTTCCCTGTACCCTTTTCTTTAAATCAGCATAATAGGACTGATTTGTATCCATTTTGATATATCTGCCTGCCTCGCCTCGGTCTTGCCCAGGGGGTCATTCCGCCTCTTCAACATGGGCAAACAGTGTGACAAGCGATAGCAACGTTTACAACTGACAGTCATCATCTGTGTTTAGCGCATTGATCACGAGCCACCTAACCGACTAGCACCAATCAGCATCTAGTGTGCCTGGACGCTGATTGGCCGGTTAGTGATGACGACAGAGGGGGGCAGTTGTTTGTTTACATTTCAATGGGCAGGCGCCATGCTGGTTCGCTGCGTTAAAAGGCCCCACCGACCCCGTGGCTCCGTTCGTGGCAGGCTGTGCTCATTCGAATTAAAATATTGTGTTGCATTATTTAGTGGCATAAAGGAAGATTGAGATTGTAAGTGTTGATTTAATTCAAAATACTAAAAGTATCGGCTAATAAAGCATTATTAGCTCAGACAGCACATGGCCGAGCACCACAAGAAGGTCCAGGAGCAGCACCAGTCGGGCGGCGTGATGCGCGCCAACCCTATCCCTGATCCCTGATGCCGGGGTCCCCGAGCGGCGCGCCCCTGCCGCCACCCGGCCGCAGCCGTTCCAGCTGCCTGGTGGCCAGCAGGCGGCCGCCGCCGCCGCCCGCAGACAGAAGAAGCTGGAAGCGGCTAAGCGGGCGGCGGCCGAATTCCACGTCCAGCCGTGTTCGGTGACCCGCCGCGGGCCGTACCAGACGCAGCGGTCGGCCCGCGGCCCGACGGCGCCGCGCATCCCGCAGTTCCACACCAATCAGCGCTCGGCGCGCCGCCAGAGCTTCGAGGAGCGCCAGAAACAGCGGGAAGCGGAGCTGCTGGCCGACGAGCAGGAGGCTGAGCGGCAGAAGCAGAGGGAGGAGGAGGTGGCCCGCCAGTGGCACGAGGCCGTCCACCATGCGCAGCCGGTCCGCCGCTACCGGCCGGTGCGCGTCCAGCCGTCTGACATGCCCATCACTGAGCCGCGCAGCCCCAACTGGGCGCGCAACAGCTCGCGCGCCAGCCACCGCAGCCAGTGACCCGCCGCGTAGGGAGTGATCCGCCGCGTAGGGAGTGATCCGCCGCGCAGCGAGTGAGCCGCCGCGCAGCGAGTGAGCCGCCGTCCGCAGCGAGTAAGCCGTAGCTTTATAGATGTCGGTGAACTTGGACGGAGCGAGCGCGCCCGGCCAGGCCGGCGGCGTCGCGTAGTGTGACACGTTGTACTATATAACCCCGAGTGAGTGCGGACAATCAGTGTGCGAAGTGACGGACGAGTGGCCATGTTGTTGTTGTTGTTGTTGTTGTTGTTGTTGTGTTTCCTCCTGGGCGCGGCTACGAGGCCGCGCCATAGCCCCGGAGGGGCTCCTTCTGGCGGAGGTAGCCCGCGGCCTTGAGCCCGCGGCCAAGGCCGCGACGACGTCCGCGTCCCTCTTCGCTGTCGGCGGCGGGTGGATCGTATTGTATTGTATTGCACACTTCATCCGACCACTTCCACTTAATTCGTAAAGTACAGAGTACAGTACGATAGGGCTACTCTAGGGTCGTCATCATACAAGATAGCAACGCGATTTCTCTTGTCAAGCTAAAAGT
Organism: Chirona hameri; assembly: GCA_036785665.1. Lineage (NCBI taxonomy): Eukaryota > Metazoa > Arthropoda > Thecostraca > Balanomorpha > Balanidae > Chirona > Chirona hameri. The sequence goes on from JAXIVJ010007026.1 coordinate 25,514, forward strand.
AGGTACACAATGCCCAGTAGGCAGAGGCGGGGCCCCGCCAGTCACGGGCACCGCAGGAGCACGTGCCCCGGGTGTCCGCCCCCTCTCTGCAGACTAAGCAGCGAGAGGCTGGGCAGTCCCTCTCGCTGCATCCGGCGCAGGTGGTTGTTGGCCGTCGTCCGATGCGGTGTAGATAGGATTTTGCCCGTCCCCAGTGACCGGCGCGCAACTGATGAACGTTGACCGCAGCGTCACGATCGTCACCGGGGACGGGCGTCGGTAGGCGGTACCCCATGATTTCGCGGAAGAGCCCCGCCGGCCAGCTCAGCCCCTACCAGGGTCCGGTCGTCAGCTGGATCGTCCTCCTGTGGAGGGCCGAGGCCTCCCCGGCCAGAGCGTCCGCCCGCTCATTTCCCGGCAGGCCGCAGTGGGGGGGGGGGGGGGGAGGGGCACCCACTGAAGGTGCAGCGATCGGCCGCCGCTTCGCACCGCCAGGAGAGCGGCCCACAGGTGCGTACCATGTGCCGCAGGACCGCAGGCGCACCGACTACGTCCGCCATGGCCAGTGCGCTGAGCCCCACCGTCCGCCAGCCGGTGACCCTGGTGAGTCGGGAGGGAGCGTGGGCTTCGCTCACCACCCTCGGGGGGGGGGGGGGGGGGGGTCTCCCGGTGGCGGGGAGGCGGCCGCTGCAGCTGTGGTGTGGATTTTGTGTGAACAGCGGTATGGATGGTATGTGGACGGCGGTATTGATGTTTTGTGAAGAGTGAAGTATATCCTATGTGGGTTGAGATGTGGACGGTGGTGTGGATGTAGAGTAGCGGTGAGAGCCTTGGCCGGCTGTGAGATCGGGCAAATCACATACAGCGATTTGCCAGAATCCGTCTGGTGAACTTTGCCATCCCATAACATTAACAGTTTTGATCATATTTCAATTTTCTTAATGGCATCAAATGCACCATTTAATTGCTCCTTGAAAGACATCTTAATTGTAACAATCGGCCGCCAAACGAAGTAACAAAGCGTCAAAAAGTGGGAGAGCGAACGCATTAAGCTGAGACTGGCGGCCCGCTGGCCTGCCGAGTGCCCCTCTTCTACGTCACTTTTTTATTTTGATGACGTCACCGCGGCTGCCGACTGCCAACGGCTGCCAAATATTGCACCTTCCAGTTGTCACCACTTTTTCGGCCGGAGTGTTCTACCTGGTTTATACAGCCTTGGTCTTGCCTATGTATTACACGTATTATTTACGTTTTGCCTGGTGCGCCGGGTGCGCCGTAGTTGTCGACAGATAAAGGTGAAATGTGACGTCACACTATCAAGAGTGTCTTTTTTCAAGAATGTTGTAAAATAAAATCGCGATTCCTTTTTCATTTTTCCTTTTGAAGTATTCATTTCTGAGGTCAGTTTTCAGTACCATAAATTGTGTTAAAATATGGGTAACATTTTAGCATCGACTCCCAAAATTGAGTTCCCAACCCTATTGCGACATTTACGATAACTCTTGCTTGCAATTGCCGCACCGTCGCCAGAGACAGCGAGGACAACTAAAGGGCCGCATGCCAGTTTGACCACATCCGTAACGTTGACGTGGGATAAACTTATAAACAAAATGCAGCAGATGTTTATCGCCGGCAGTGCAGCAGCGGATCCAGAACGGGAGTTGGGGGGCAAAATTCAAAAAGTCTCACATAATTCTGAAAACTCATCGGATTTCGCTTGCTTATGAATTGATAGCTGATTTAAAGCAAACTTTCCTTGGTAAAAGTTGCTTAGATTTACTTCTATATCAGGAAATGTGTCAATTTTGCGCCGATTTCAGGCGGTTTGGGGAGCAATTGCCCATTTTGCCCAACCGTAGATGCACCACTGCGTCAGTGCGTTATTTTAACGACGACGCGCCAAGCAGACAACTGCCAACAAATGTACTGCTACCAAAGTTTTCCATTATATCTCATAGAACATTAATGGAAAAAGGAAAAGGAAGGAAAAGAAAGGTATACGATACTGCTATAAAGGCAAAGCTATATAGTAATAATACTTATGACATGCTGTAAAAGAAAACGGAAAAAATGAAAGTGACATAAGGAGGCTTTCATATTTTAATAGTTTGACCTTGATGGGTGACCTTGGGTGACCTAAATCGAAATTCCAAGGAAATCCCTATCTTCATTTGGAGCCGCTCTTTCGAATGGTGGCCTTTGTGAGGCCGTGCGATGTACCGTTTGTCCGTTAAAAGGTACATAAAGACGATGTTGGTTGATTTTGATAGTTTGACCTTGATGGGTGACCTTGGGTGACCTAAATCGAAATTCCGAGGAAAACTCCACCTTTATTTTGAGCCGTTCTTTCGAATGGTGGCCATTGCGAGGCCGTGCGGTTTACCGTTTATCCGTAAAAAGGTACATAGGGTACACAACCTTCTTTACTCGTTTGACCTTGACCTATGACCTTGGCATTAAAAATAACATCAGATTCCTGATCCGCGTATGCGAGTTGACCTACTTGCGTATTTTAGGCAAAAAATTCGGTTGTTTGCAAATTTCCGTTTTCTTGGCTCACGGACATCCACATATTGATGTTTCAAAGTTCAAGTCGTTCCTTGTTAAAGGAAATAGTTCACCTTCAACATGGGTTTTGAACTGAAATAGCAGTTTTGTAGCCCGTGTTGAGAAATCCCTATCTGCAACTGTTCTTGTCCGAAAAGACTCCAGCCGAAGATATTTGACCTTTTGGCGAAGAAATGCGGCGCATATATGATATACCGTACCATCTGAAAGTGCCAGCACTGCATTGAGCATGCGCAGACCAATAACGCACACCATAAACTTAATAATTTAGGACCTTTTGTCCTGAATTGGCGCGATGTAGGACCATTTTTGAAAGGAAAAAAAGAAACTGTATTAAAAATATAATAAAATCCTGTTCTGATAAATTTTCCGAAGGTGAACTATTTCCTTTAAAGGAAATAGTTCACCTTCAACATGGGTTTTGAACTGAAATAGCAGTTTTGTAGCCCGTGTTGAGAACTCCTTATCTGGAACTTTTCTTGGCTGAAAAGACTCTCCAGCCGAAGATATTTGACTTTTTGGCGAAGGAATACGGCGCATATATGATGTACCGTACCGTCTGAAAGTGCCAGCACTGCCATGGAGCATGCGCAGACCAATAACGCACACCATAAAATCCATAATTTACAACCTTCTGTCCTGAATTGGTGCGATGTAGGACCATTTTTAAACAGAAAAAAGAAACTGTATTAAAAAAATATAATAAAATCGTGTTCTGAAAAAATGTCCGAAGGTGAACTATTTCCTTTAATATGTTTGGCGCATCAAGGGCGGATCCAGCCAGCCATTTGGGAGGGGTGCAACCAGTTTGAGTGGATCTTACCTAGGTACCCCCAATTTCGAAAATCTTCCCGGATTTGGGCCACTTTATTTTGCAACCACACGATTGCTAATTATTATTTTTTAGCTTTTCGACCTTTTGGGATATCGAAAAAGGTGTACCTATGTTTTCGTTCCCGACTGCAAGGGAAAAGACATGACAAATGTGCGCTGAATCAAGCCGGCTTTGCCCTTAAACGCGCATGGAGAGGGGTATGCCACTACCACGCAGTGGTCAAACGAGGTCACGAAGGTCAAATCTGGCCAAATGTCACATTTATTTTTAATTTGACCTCTGTTACGTCACAAGTCACCAGCAATGTGTTCAAAATTGTTCCCGGGGATGAAAATTGACATTGTCTACCGAATGGCGTTTGAATCATCCCGATCCGACTGTTGGTTCAGAAGATATCGATTTGTCGACAGTGATTCTGGCCGCCATCTTGGACTAAAAATCCATATAACTCAAAAATGTATCGATCGATTTGGATTTTTTTTTGCGTCAAGCGATCCGCTATTGAGTTGGCATTAATGTCACGCAAAAAAACACCGCCCTGCTCCGCTTCGTTTGCGAAATATTCACGAAAAACTTGGGGGGGGCACAAAAGCGTCCCCTCCCTCCACTGCAAGGACGGATCCATCCTTTCGTCTTCGGGGCCAACTACTTTTTGCTACACTGTTCGACGACCCTTGCAAAAAAAACAAGAGTATCTTAGATTTGAACATTTTTTTTGCGGTCAAGGAAAAACATGTTAGTGGAAAGAAGCTACCATAGACATTTAAACAGAACTTGGAGCATCAAATAAATGGCAGTTTTCTTCAGAATTTTCAGCTCCGAATTTCGGATAGTAAACCGAGGGGATGATCCGACCGGAAAAAATGAATACGCATTTCGCTGCACAAATGTGTGTCGTTATCTGTTGCGCTCCGATAAAAAAAGAGCTAAATGCGAGGACGTCAAACATGATCGAACCAGTCGCACTTCCGCCATTCAAAACAATAATACAGATGACCCGATCATGGCGTCAAATTCAATATGCTTATGCATTTCAAGGAACTTTAGCTACCCATCTATGCAGGGGCGTAGGAACTAGGAACTATGTTCAAGTGGGGGGGGGGGGGCAGGAGGCATTCTGAAGTCGATTCTTTCCATGCAACGCCCATAGACGTAATGTTAAAATACAAAACTGTTGGGGGGAGGGGAGCGGTTGCTCCCCCCCCTGCCCCCCTGTTCCTATGCTTATGCATCTATGCACCGCATACGGATAGGATGATCAACTTCCGTTGCCAGGAATTCTTGAAAAAAATATGTCCCTGCTCCCGGACCTCGAGGCCATTTGCGCATCTCGGCGACTCCATAGATACGACACACGCAGACGAAGTAACCGAAGGTAACCGATACCTACTACGGCGAAGGCTGCATTTCTCATATTACTGCCATACAGTCTATGGCAGGAACCTGCGGCAGCCAGCCAGGCAGCGGCAGCCTGAAATAATATAGCTGGCGACTCCCCGATCGCGCAAAGAAGTCAACGACTTCTCTGACGGATGACATTATAATGTCATCCGTATAGGTCAGACCTATAGGTCTCGCGGTGGGATCATCGCCTCCGTCATCCGGAGCTCGGTCATTGTCGCTCGGAGAGAGAATAGTCTTCTCCACCTTACTGAACACCCTCTCCGCCTCCGCCGTTGTAACCGGAAGGACGGCAAGGACCTACAGGAAAAAGGATGGATTTGGACCGATTGTTCTATTGTAGACTTGCTTGACCGAAATGGTGTTGGATAAAAATGATGAAATAAGGACACCTGTAAACGTGATAATTGTTAAACTTATACATTACCCCTCGCCCTAGTGGGGTTATTTGTCATTTTGCCCCCCGCCCCCTGATGTTGTTCGAGAATAGCGGGAAAACAGCGGCCCGCGCAGCGCCGCCAAATTTGGCCCCCAAAAAATCACATTTGGCCAAATTTGGCCAGTACCGTTCTAAAAACGCAAATATAGGATGTATTATACTTAACGTCTTGGGGGGGGGGGGGGGGGGCAAAACATATCCCCCCTCCTTGAACGGTCTTGGGGGGGGGGGGGGGGCATGGCCGTTGCCCCCCCCCCTGGATCCGCCCCTGCGGCGCATATAGACGTGGAGTGAAAATTATGTTTTATCAATTAGCTTCAGCTGTAAAGATTGAATCATATTCCTGACACTGTTGACTGTTCCATCATATTATAATTTTATAACATGCTATATTACTGTATACTATATTACTAATATTGTTTGGTTTGGTTTGGTTTGTGGACCAAGCACCGTATCCTCTTGGGACCAAGGTGCTAATTGGAACTCTCACCCTGGTCCCAGGGGGGTGTCATGCCTATCTCCGTAACGTGTCCACCCTGTCCAATGACGTCACGGTTCAATGACGTCACACTTACAGTTTACACCAATGGGGGGGCCGAATCGGGAGCGTTCGAGACCGGCGCGGCCGCCATGTTTGGGTACAGGGGCGGGCCTTGACCATATATGGGCATGGACCGCCCACTTTTTGCATACCTCGGTTTGACATCGCCTAGCGGCTCACCCTTACAATTTAGGAGAAAATGACCGAAAAGCGAGCTGTAGAGGACATTTCAATCTATCATTTAGTGCTTAATTCATCCAGCTGGCACTTAAGGTATTCAAATGGTAGGACGTGAAAGTAGGCCAATTTAACACTATTTGAATAGGGAGCGTGTGACGTCACGTGCCTCTGACGTCACCCCCATTCGCTGCCTACCCCGGACGGGTCTACCTAGTATATAGGGCCTTGCCCTGTTCCGAGGGGATGGGGAGCCGGGCAGACTTTTTCAGAGGCCCGCCGACCCAATACTAATATTCAGGGCACTATACACTGGGTACTCCAAAGTTTGTTTAAAGTATATACTATAAATATACTATAAAGACTAAATAACATACCAAAAAATGAAGGTCACTACCAGATTTGGGATAATATACCATATATGGATGCACGATATCCGCGGCAAGTATGGCGTTCGTGTTCCGATGAACAATTATACATATTAAGACGTAAGACGAATTTGACCAACTTATTATTACTTGATGTGTCAACAAATATAACCATTCTGAATGTGAAAAAAAAATATATATACATATTGGTGCGGCCTTTGTTCCCGTGGTATTTGGCAAGGCCCTATATCAATATTGATATACTATTAGTAAACAGAGGCGGAACTTTTTGCTTTTAGTTGGGGTTGTAATTGAGTCGGCGACCGGGGGGGGGGGGGGGTATTATTTTTTAGGGTCATCATCAGTTAAGGGTCATTATTTTGTTTCATCAGACTTGAGTCGACTAAAAATAATGAGCCGTTACAAGTCCACTAAGGGCCCCTCAGACCGAAGGCACTTCAGGCAACTGAAGGCCCCTCAGGCCATCCGAGGGCTAACCTAGGACAACCAAGGCCCCTCAGGCCGACTGAAGGCCACCTCAGACCGACCGAGGGCTCTTCAGGCAGACTGAGGGCCCCCTTAGGCCGACTGAGGGCCCCGGGCCGGCTGAGGCCCCCTAAGGTTAACTGAGGGCCCACTCAAGCCGAGTGAGTGTCCCCTCAGGCCGACCGAGAGCCCCTCAGGCAGACTGTGGGCCTCGGGCCGGCTGAGGCCCCGTAAGGTTAACTGAGGGCCCACTCAAGCCGAGTGAGTGCCCCCTCAGGCCGACCGAGAGCCCCTCAGGCAGACTGTGGGCCCCTCAGGCTGACTGATAGCAGGCGCGGAACTAGGGGGGGGGGGCTCTAGGGCGCCCCCCCTGCCCATGTATCGCCCGCCAAGCGCGCTCGCAGGGCGCAACTTTGTGTATGTTGCGCCCCCCGCCCCCTCACCGAAATCCTGGATCCGCGGCTGGAGAGCCCCACAGGCCGGCTGAGGGCCATCTGAGGCCGACTGAGCTCCCCCATCCCCTAAGGCTGACTGAGGGCAAAGGGCAAAGCAATATCCAGGGCCCCTGAAACGTCAGGGACCATTTGAAGAACTGATGGCCCCTTCGCCTGTTATTGAGCATGAGCGGGGGAGATTTAAATTGGCGACCGAGGGCACCCTCGGGCCGATCGAAGACCCCTCGTCCTCGAGCCGACCGAAGGCCACTCAGGCCGACCAAGGGCCCCTCAGACCAGGCACGTAGCCAGGATTTCGTCCAGGGAGGGGCGGCGCCTCGAAAGGGCCCCTTCCCGAGCGTTGAAAGGACCCCCCCCCCCCCAACAACAAAAAACGCATGAAAAGGCACGTTACAAGGCTGAAAAATGCAGTATGGCAGGTATGGCATGGGCCATACCAACGTTTAGGAGCTGGAGTTAGCAAACTGCCACATCAACTTTGGAACCAGCGACACGAATTTGGAATCAGCCATACTAACTTGGACTATTTTTTAAGCTCAAGATCTGGAACAAATTGCGCCGCGGAGCGGCGCGAAAATTTTGAGTTTTATGCCCTGGGTTGCTTTCTCATCAATGCGTCGCATTGCGTATGGTGCGGACCTCTAAAATTGCTATATTGTGCGTTTAAAAGTGCGGGGAAAAAGTGTTAAAGTGAACTATTTTGCCCAATAATATAGGAAAGTAGCAACATAACACATAAATGCGCCGAGAAACTGACCGATTTTTTCCTAACCCGCATATAATTGAATTTGTAGTTAAATTGAGCGGCGGAGCGGCGCGAAAATTTTGAGTGTTATTCCCTGTACAACTGTATTCTTACTGTTGAAAGGCCCAAGGTCCCTTCAGATCGTCTAGGGGCCCCTCTGACCTTTTCTACGCCCTTCCGACCTGTTCAGGGACTCATCTGGGATCCGCGAAGCGAAAAGACATGATGTGGAGTTGGTGATATATATAATACAAAGAGGGCTTACTCTACAGGAAAAAATAAAATCGGATCTTTCGGGTATATTGTAGCACCCTGACAAAGGGTGTTACAATATACGCGAAAGCTCCGCTTTTAATATTTTTATTGTGGAGTAAGTCCTCTTTGTATTTAATCTTCATCTGGGATCTCTACGTGCTTTGACCCTTCCGGTCTCACCAGAGACTCCTCTGACCTTCCCAGAAGCCCCTCTTGTGTGTCAAGGGGCCATTCGGCCTGTTCGGAGGTCCTTCCGACCTGGCCAGGGACTGCACTGGCTGCTTTGTCGCCCTGCCGACATGCTCAGGGGCAGTGGCGGCGGATTGCGGGGCGCAGGGTACCCAAAATCCCCCCTCAAATGCAAGTCCTGGGGAGGGGAAGGGTCATGTTGCCCCCAGATTGAGCAGGCTAAAATCTGCGGGGGGGGGGGGGGGCAAAACTACCCTTTGCCCCCCAGGATTTTCGACTGGGGGAATTTTGGGTACCCTGTTCCCGCAATCCGCCGCCCCTGCTCAGGGGCCCCACCGAACTGCCCAGGGGCCCCCCCCAGTCTGGCTAGGAACTCATCCTGCATATTCAAGAGGCCTTCCGACCGGCCCAGGGACCCTTTCGGTCTAGCCAGGGGCCCTTCTGACTTGCCCAGGAGCCCCTCCGATCGGCCCAGCGACTCTTCTGGTCGGCCTGCGCTGGCTGCTTTGTCGCCCTGCCGACATGCTCAAGGGGCCCTCAGGCCTGCCCTGGAGCCCCTCCGTGCTGGCCAGGGGCCACTTCGGCATGTTCAGGGGCCCTTCTCACCCGCCCAGGGGTCCTTTCGGTCTGGTCAGGGGGCCCTCCGATCTGCGCAGGGGCCCTTTTAATTTTCCAGGGGTCCTCTGGTCTCTCCAGGGGCCCTTTAACCTTCTAAGGGGCCCTTCCGACCTAGCAAGGGACTGCGCTGGCTGCTTTGTCGCCTTACGACATGCTCCGAGGGCCCTCCGACCTGCCCTGGGGCCCCTCCGTGCTGGCTAGGGGCTCATTCGGCATGTTCAGGGGCCCTTCTGACCACCTAGGGGCCCTTTCGGTCTGGCCAGGGCCCCTCTTAACTTCCCAGGGGCCCTCTGGTCTGTCCAGGGGCCCTCCAACCTACTCAGAGGCCCTTATGACCTGGCAAAGGACTGCGCTGGCCGCTTTGTCGCCCTGTCGACATGCTCAGGGGCCTCTCAATCTGCCCAGGGGCCCCTCTGTGCTGGCTAGGGGCCCATTCGACGTGTTCAGGGGCCCATTCGACGTGCTCAGGGGGCCCTCTGACCCGCTCAGGGGCCGTTTCCGTCTGGCCAAGGGCCCCTCTGACATGCACAGGGCTCTTTTGAACGTCCAAGGGGCCCTCTAGTCTTTCAGAGAGGGCCCTGGTGGCCCTAAAGGGCCTCTGAAGTCCTCTAAACTCTCTAAAGACCACGCTTCGTGTAGTAAAGAACATATGATACCGCGCTTCGCGCGGTCTCGTCGGCCCTTTTCGGCGCGCTGCGCGCGCCGAAAAGGGCCCTCGCGCGCCAAAAAGGGCCCTCGCGCGCCAAAAAGGGCCCTCGCGCGCCAAAAAGGGCCCTCCTGGCCTCCAGGGGAGGGCGGCCGCCCCCGCCGCCCTCCCCTTGGCTACGTGCCTGCCTCAGACCGACCGAAGGCTTTCTTAGGTCCACCGAGGACCCCCTCAGGCCGACTGAAGGCCTCCTCAGGCCGACTGAAGGCCCCTCAGGCCGACTGAGGGCTCCCTCAGGCAGACTGAGGGCTCCCTCAGGCAGACCGAGGGCCCTCTCAGGCAGACCGAGGGTCCCTTCAGGGTGACCGAGAGCTCACTGAGAACGACGAGGACCGACCAAGGGTCCCCTCAGGCTGTTCGAGGATACCTCGAGAGCCCTCGGTCAATTTCTTTTTCGGTTAAAAATAAATATAAATATTTAAAGAGGGGCCCTCATTGCACATTTATGGGCAGCAACACCATATATTTGCTCCCCAACTTCTTGAGCTGCTCCCCTGCCCCCCCCCCCTTCCACCGCCCCTGTCCCCCCACGTTCCTACGCCTCTGGTCTGTGCATCCGCAAGGTTTTTCAGAGATAACGAAAAACGGCAGCACGAAGCGTCACCATTTTCCTTTGCCCCTTGTACCTCATCTCTTGTCTAACTTCTTTGATTTGTTTTGAAAATTTTGATCTTTGAGACAACCACTCTTATGCATTTTTTGCGGATTTGAGCTTTTCTCGTCTTTGGGTACCTTTAACTCCATCAAATTTCCCTTGCTTAACAACATGAATTCCCTTGCCCCCCAAAAGGGGGGCCCTTGTCCCTCTAACAGGCGCCCATAAAAGAACAGAACAATCTGGTTATGCCGACATGTTCTGAGTTTGATTTTCAGTGGCGCATAGGTGTCGCCAAGGGGGAGGGGGGCACCGTGTTCCCGGAACCTGGGGACTGATAACCCCTAGACATCGATACATATAGATATTTTAGGCTCGGAAAAATGGAGCAGGTTGATGAAATCGGAGGTTCGCCTCGACACAAAATCTTCATTTTTGGGCAAAATATGATGTTTATTCCTAGTAAAAGTCGTTTCTTAGGACGCAAACGTCTGCCATAAAAATGGCCTCTCGAACTTAAAATGTCTGGTGATGCCAATAGTCTAGGTCCGGTCCTTTTATATATTACAGCTGAGATATACAAATACATATAACATATTTCCCACAAGGCAAACAAATTAGGCGAGAACCAAACAGCATCGCTTTAGTAATAATACAAGAGGCAAATATCGGCCCCCAGTCAAGGGTATTGGCAGCTTCATGCTTTGGTGACGTCACCAAAGCGTGAAGTTTTATTTTTTCTCCCTTCATCAATGTTAACGCTATGGGAGGTTCAGTGATATTGAGCAAAATGCAAACTCGATTGAGCGATGAGTTAGCAGTGATAGGAAAAAGTAAGCAAACCATACGAAAGCCACATCCATTGTCTTTTGATATCAGGGTCTGCTTTGCCTGTGGCTTGTACGGAAACATGTTAAATATGGTCTTATGTGAAAGGATGTTTCCCTTGCATGCGCACTGCCGGGGGCTGATTTCTTCCACCCTCCCCCTCAAGTTTGTTATGAATAGCGGAAAAACGGCCACGCGCAGCGCCACCAAAATTAGCACAGCTGTTTTAGCATCAATTATCCACATGGTGCGGAATTCTTAACCTCGGGTCATCCCAGGTCATGTCACCAGGTCAAGTCAAGTGACCCCACCTCCAAACATGTTTGCGGTCGTGCAACAGCCAAAGTGATTGACCGAACAGTCTGGAACACATAGGATGTTATCAGGCCATAAGTACCTACAATTTGCTCATCTCGAATTTGTCATACCGGTGACCTAAGGTCAGGTCGATTTCGTGACCTCCCCATTATAAGTCAATGAAAACACGTATACATCCATAGGAAATGGCTAAATTTGACCAGTTTTCACCATATCTGTGTCAACTACAAAACCCCATGTCACATTTCTGTTCTTTGACCTCTACGAGGTCAACTCAGGTGACCCCCAGGTCACGTATGGTTTTTCTTACATAACTCTCTACCAAATCAAGGTAAAGCAATGATGTTTTCACCACTGCATTTTGCTTGTCGAGACCAATCATTTAATGTTAAAGTTGACCTTGACCTGATCTCAGGTCAGGTAAATTTTTGGATATAGCCTAACTAGTTCATATAATATATTTTTTGATGGGTCTCGACGAGACAAACACAATGGTTTAATCGGTTTTATTATATCATGCTTCTGTCAAAAGTTATTCTCAAAAAACAATTTGGCGATTTTTACAATGCTCAAATTCAATAAAATTACGTCATTTTAGGAAAAAAGCCGCCTTGGTGATTTTGATACCTAATTTACCACAATTGCAATTAACAACGATTTACCTGGTGCTAAACATATTTTAAAAAAAATACATAAGAATAAGAATATACGCATACCAAAAGTGTGTCATAACATGACTTAAATAACAAATCAACACTCATTTTATAATGGGATGTAATTTACGCTATACCAAAAACTACTCACTTTGTACTAGTTTCCCAGTTTTGGTTAAGTTCACTGCATCTGTACTTATTTCTACTCCATCTGTAATATTTCGTTATTTGTACCAAATATCAGAGTTTTTGTGGAACTTTAAACTAGCCTTGTACCAAACGATACTCAGTTTGTACCGGATTTACTAGCTTTGTAATACATCGATAGTTTCATCCAAATCTGGTAGCAAATATAACTTTTTAGCTTAGTTTTCAGTATAAGTTTTAACTGGTAACATTGCGCGCCAAATTGCAGGGACATAACAACATTTTGCATATTCCTTTTGCACAAGCGCTTGGCACAAGCTAAACCAAAGCTACATTTATGAGTCTTGACCAAAACAATGTCTGAAGAACAGAGTACAAGTAAACCCAGGGGCAGGGGTAGGGTGTGGGAGGAGGTGACGGTACTGGACTCCCAAGAAGAGCTTGAGAAATGGTTGCCCCCCCCCACGGCCCAAAGATTTGGCAAAGGTTGGGCGCCCCTCTTGGCTGCCCACACTGGGGCAACGGGCAGGGGCGCCCCTCGGTAAGGAGCGCCCCTACTTGGATAATTATTGCCCCCCCTATCCTAAATTACCTTCCGCCGCCACTATACGGCAGTCAACTACCAGTTTAGGTTGTTAGTGACTTTGGACGTCAGTAGCTCAGCTTAATGTAATAGCATTGCACTGCTACGGAACCCACGATTCGCAGAGCGGTTGCGTTGCAGAACACAAGACTACTCGACCCTCATGAACCGGAGTACGGAAGTACCTACGGCTAGCGAATGCAACAAGTGGGAGACTAGCAGGGGTGGAGAATTAGGGGTTTTGGGGGTGCGCGAACACCCCCTGAGCACCCTCACTACCAAAAGCACCCCCTCAAATTGACAAGAAACCTGTGTAAACCCTTTATAAAATCATATCTTATGCGAATAGACGGTGCTCCAAGAGAGTATAAACTAGTCTTCTAACTCATTTTACTCATTTTCCGGTAAATGGTTGACTAAAAACAAATGAAAGGTTCAGTCACCCGATGAAAAGCACCCCCTGGCATTTGGGCAATTATCCACCCATGGAGACTAGTGCCATTGGACAGCCGGTGGCGACCCGTGAGACTTCTATAACTCTTTGGGTTCGAGGCGTGTTCGGAAATTAACGAAGACATTTTGCTTGGCAAAAATAGTCGGGAATTTGGACGCTGAACTTAGGTCAGACACGTTAAGACAAGGGTTCGGGAGTCAGAGTAGCGTAAAAGGTACAAATTGAGCACATATTGGTTCAAACTGAGCGTCTGCATCTGGCAACCACATGAACTAGGTATTTGGCAGAAAAAGGTATAGACTGAGTAAAGTTTGGTACTAGGTGAGTAGTTTTGGTACAAATTCCAGAGTAGTACAAAGTGAGTATTTTTTGGTACAAAGGCTCCAAAACTAGTGATGGAATAAACTATTCCCCTTTTTAATTGATTTACTGAGTCTCATAAGCGCCATATATGCCGATGAAGCGCTGCTACCATATGACCGTACCCGTTTGTCTAGTTATCCTGGCAAATATGACGCGGGCCAGTAAAGTAAACTTGGGTATACTCAAGGCCGTATATACTAGGTAAAGTCATCCGGGGTTTTTACGAAAATCCGTGACGTCACAAGGTCGCAGAATCCGTTCCCCATATTCAAGTAATGAAAATGGGTCATCTTTGGAGGCCTGGTACGAAAAACCTCTTTGTCTCCGTCATGTTCTATTTGCGGCATAGGGAAGACCATTTCAAGCTCTATCTTTTATCCAAATACATTTTTGCTCTATCTATATCAGATAATTTGATACAAGGCGATTAAAAAGTTACCTCCAGCTAATATCCGCCTGCTAATCCGGCGACCGGGGTTCGAACCCGGATCGTGGCAAAAATTTAACGTTATTTGGTAGGCTTTGCCTTTAATGGCGTTGCGGCAAACGACACGGTATTGACCTTTGGTGCTTTGCCTCACCTTTTTCATTCACGATGCCAGTATCACACCTTTCGATTGTGACCATTGCCGTTTTGCCGGCCCTCCCATCTGGGCTACCGGGCCGTGGTGGGGAGTTCGCCCCTACCCCGCCTAACCCAAACCGAGCATCGGAGGGAGACGGGAGAGGCGGCAAACGAGAACTATCCATGCGTAGATTCACCCCCTCCCCATGTCCTGAAGGCCACATCGGTAAGGTCAAGTCAAAACCAAAGGTCAAATTAATCATATTTGTATTCGGGCACGGTCCATCAACAGCCACGCCCTCAACGGGTCCGATATTGATATACAACATGGATCACTATAGTACCTCATATCACCAGGGATGCGGAGCCGTACACATTTGGGTCGGCTCTGGCTCGGGCTCCGGGGAAGCATCTCGGCTCCGCCTCCGGCTCCGAGTAAAATGTCCCGACGGCTCCGGCTCCGGCTCCGGGCAGAATCTAGCGGCTCCGGCTCTGGTTCCGTACATCCCAAACGTGATCATTCAACCCATGTTAAAAAATGTGTTTTCTTCCAAGGAGCCATACTTGCCACTAGACATGACACGTTTATTTCATGTTTGCTAATTTTGCTTGATTCCACATCTCGTTCGGAGCCGGAGCCGAGCCATTTTGACGGCTCCGGCTCCGGCCCCGGCTCCGAGCAAAATGTTCCAGCGGCTCCGGCGGCTCCGGCCCCGCTCCGCATCCCTGCTGATATCACTATAGAGTATATAGTGATACGACTTACAGTCGTCTCGACTCTTATGACACATGTGTTCTGGATCATTTCATAAATATAATTAAATGATTAAAATTTATTAAAATTATTTAAAACGCGGGTATTATTTATTTAAAAAATATAAATAATTGAGTCATGCTATGCATACATTTAAAAAATAGTCCGAATGCTTTGAATGGGTGGATTTCTGAAGTAAGAACCCACGCTAAATTGTACTTGCTGCGCGGGTCCTGGACCATACCGCCCGATCAGGAAATTCCGGGTTGACTGCATAATTATTTTAAATCAAACGGGTAACGTATACACATAGCTGGACACGGCCCGTCCTTATTCCCGAACCTAGCTGGGCAGTCCGCTCCGGGGGTCACGGCACCGCACACCCACCCGGTGGCGACTGCAGTCACAGCTAGTCAGGCGTCCGTAGGAGGGCATCACTGACCCCACGCCCACCCCCGCACGGCTGAAGCCCCGACCTGTCAGACAGTCCGCTCCGGTGGGCACGGCATCGCACACCCGCCCGGTGGCGGTCGAAGTCACAGCGCAGCAGGCAGCACTAATTCCACCTCCGTACGGCTGAAACCCCGACCTGGCGGCCGTCGGCGGCACTCCAGGTCGGCGGTCGTCACCTCCGTGCAGGAGGTCTCGTCGACGGAGCGCTGGCGCGCGCCGCTGGCCGCCTCGGCAGGCTCGGCCGCTGCGTCCTCCAGTCTGCTCGTCGAACGCCGAGCGGTAGACGATGGCGCTGTCGGCGACGGCTGTCGGCAGAGGCGTGGCGTGCTCGGCCGCCGTGGCCGGGTCGGGCCGCTGCGGCTTGGCCAGCGTGGCCAGCGCGCGCTCGGCCATGGCCGCCTCCTGCTCCTCCAGCTCGGCGAGAGCCTGCTGGACGAAGCACGCCTCCGGTCGTCGGCCAGCTCCACCAGCCGGTGCTCCAGCGCGGCGCGCTCCGGCGCCAGGATCTCGGACGCCACCTGACGCACACACACAAGCATAGGAAAACACCTGTTACACTTCAAGCCACACACTTGGTGATTGAGGAGGAAGAGGAAATTGAGCCGAACAAGGACTATAATACAGATGCATACGAGTGTTGAACTAGTAATGATACATATCGGGTTATTATTGGTCTTTTTCACGTGAAAACAGCAGTTATATCATATTGAGCCGACATAACATGCACTTTTGGTGAAAGTTGATCTAGGCATCATGACAAGTTATCATGCATTAACGACAGTCACCAGTCGGGCCTGCCTGCCCCCCCCCCCCCCCCTCCCCGCCGCCGCCGATCACCGTACCTGTTTGGATGTGGCCAGTATGATCCTAATCAGCCTCTGTCGCTCCGCGTCTCCCAGCGTGACCAGCTTCTCGTAGGGCTCGGCGTCGTCTTCCACCAGCTGGCCGAGCGGCGAGCTCGGCTGGCGGCGCACCAGCCGAAAGGCCACGGTGTCTCCGAGGCGCGCCGGCGGCCGCGGCACCAGCCGGCAGCGGCGCACCTGGTCCGGCTGCACCGTCTCCTCGCAGATGGGGCATTTCCATACCGCCTGGTCGCTGAGCGCCAGGTAGTGCACCAGGCAGACGCAGCAGTAGGCGTGTGACGCGCGCCGCCTGCGGCTGGTACAGCCAGATCGGGCACGAGGTGGGCTCGTCCCCATGCAGCCATACCTGCTCCACGATCGCCCAGTCCACCAGATGGCCCGGGTCGCCCAGGCGGGGCTGTAGTCACAGCTCAACACGGCTCCGGCGAGCACGGCAGCGCACACCAGCGCGGTGACGGCTGTAGTCGCAGCTCAATTACAGGAGTCCGTAGACGGCCGGCTCCGGCGGGCACGGCAGCGCACACCAGCGCGGTGACGGCTGTAGTCGCAGCTCAATTACACGAGTCCGTAGACGGCCGGCTCCGGCGGGCACAGCAGCGCACACCAGCGCGGTGGCGGCGTTAGTCGCAGCTCAATTACACGAGTCCGTAGACGGCCGGCTCCGGCGGGCACGGCAGCGCACACCAGCGCGGTGACGGCTGTAGTCGCAGCTCAATTACAGGAGTCCGTAGACGGCCGGCTCCGGCGGGCACGGCAGCGCACACCAGTGCGGTGGCGGCGTTAGTCGCAGCTCAATTACACGAGTCCGTAGACGGCCGGCTCCGGCGGGCACGGCAGCGCACACCAGCGCGGTGGCGGCGTTAGTCGCAGCTCAATTACACGAGTCCGTAGACGGCCGGCTCCGGCGGGCATCTGCGCGTGAGGCACCGCAGACCGAGCGCCTTGGACACATCTCCAGGAGACCAGCGGATCCGGCGACCTGTCGCCGCCTGGCGCACCTGACGTTCGGACAGAACGCCGGACTTCAGCAGACGATCCAGCTGAGCTCCTTTTTTAGTGGCGACCCGCAACTGGCGCTGGAGAGTCCTCTTCTCATTACGCCACTTCCTGCTCAGCTTGCAGAGACGCTTCTGCAGGTCCCGCAGCTCCCCTTCAAGACGCACAACCTGTTCCAGAGGTGTCGTGTCCTCGAAGATGATCACTGGGGATCCAGGATCCGGTCCAGGGTTTCCAGGAGCAGGCGCAGACAGTTCAGCAGCAGGACTGTCACCGTCTCTGTCCCTGGAAGCAGCGACAGAGAAACAGCAAGTGTTAAAACGGGCCACACTAATGGCAAGACGATCTGAAGTTCAGAATAGTGGAGAAAAGGGGCAAATCCTGAGGGATGATAGTGGCCGAGGCCTGACATGGTTGGAAAAGTTAACACTTGCTAATATTTTTGTACACCAGGAAAGTTTGTTCTGCACATTTAAAACTGTAAAGAACTGATATTTTGTACTCCAAGCAAAATATGTTTTATGTTTTTTTAAACAATGAAGCCAGTTTAGTTTTATTGTGCATTGCTTATTTCAGGTGTTGTGTATATTTGTGTTTAACATGAAACATTATATCACTAATATATCCTTCATCGTGTTAGACAGGAAGATACCTAATTAGTATGGGTTGATCATGACTTTGGAAGTCATAGTCAATGTCAAATAATTAGGATGAGGAACAATGAGTCAAATAATGAGGAACAGCTACCATAACCAGTGTCAGCAAATAGTTTTAGCGACACAGTCCGGTTTCCACCAAATTTAATCACAAGGCCAAATAAATATGATTACTCAGACTATTAAATACCGAAAGCAATACGACAAGATAAGAGATTAGGTCCGATTATCTAATTTGGACTATCATTACCATCAGTGGCATCTAACCAATCTGTCAGGACTTCAGGGTTATTTTTTTTAACCATCAATGTAGCCTTCAAGACCATTATCACATACTTTATAGGATCAATCATAATTATATTCTAAAACTTAGGCCTTTGGTGTGTATTGGTACAAAAACAAGCTTCCTTAGCAAATGACAGAATAAAACGTGCAATAAATCATTTTTTTGCACTTATCACACAGTTTTTGCACCTTCAGAGTCTCTGCTGGCAGAATGTCACGTTTAGATGCACCAGCGGCGGCGGTGTAGGACTCACCATCACATACTAAAAAACTTGATTCTGTACAGTCGCAAATTTCACAGAGCAAAACTACCAAGTTAAAAAAAAACCATAGAAATGGGCCACTTTTCTGACACTGCACCCTAGGTGCACTTGGTCCTGACACGTACTTTCCGAGACTTGTCCATTGGATCAAGAGGTGCACTTGGCACGTGCATGTGGTACCCCTCTCTGGACCAATATGCTATATTTAACAAACTATACCACCCAGACCGTTGCAATTTTGCAAGATGGTGTATCTGTTCATGTCATAACTGGTGCGAGTGGTTTTAGCCGCATGGAGGTCAATCACCGTCAATGCCTGCACGTGCGCCACGTAACCCCTCGTATGCAGGGTTTTGGCGAATGGCATTTTATATAAAATTGAACCGTTAACTTGTCTTCAATTTTTCTTCACAGTTAGCGAATAGTGCGATCCTTATCACTAATTAATTGCCTAAGCGATTGAAAAGTTGCAGGCGCCGTTTTAGCAAGACATATAAGGCATATTCGGATCCTTCATTCCGGAGAAACAAATGCTTTTCTTGTATAACTTCCTTGTTATTTATGCTAGATCAAAACTTTAGCCACCAACGAGTTGCTCTCTATGAGAGGAATCAGAAGATACCCAGTTTGACCCAAAAAGGTCAAGGTTACTATTTGACCTAGTGTCAAATATCATATCAGGTCAAAAGGGGCAAAGCCACATATTAAACGATTCGTAATGCCGAATAGAGACAGATAAAATATAAATAGGCAAATGACATTTGCATCAATATTCCCGCTCGTCACTGCAAATCGTTTGATATGAAGCATGGGCGGCAGTTCGATATTTGAACACGCTATGCTGACAGGCCAAAATCGTCTGCACTATTTCTTAAATGCGTGCACTGCCGCCTAAATGGGGCGTAAAAGGGTGTATAGATCCCTCTCGGCATTAATGAATAATGGGGTCACCACCTGATGTGAAAAGCAACAAAAACGTTTAAACATAACTCACATTTGGCACTTTTGCAGGAGATCATATTGTATGTTCTTATCTGCTTTGTGTTACAGTGTCAAGAGTATTGATCAGACTGATACAAATGTGATATAAAACTGTTAGCTATCAAAGGATACCAAAATATCAAAATCTGTCAAATGTGAGTTACGCTTTTCTTGTTTATCACGACAGCACTACAATTGTGAGCCTCCTTATCTTGCATAATATGCGAACAATCATACCTTGACAGTTCTTGGCCAGAGTCTCCAGAGGTCAGCTCATTGCTCAGCTTCTTGAGGGATCGCTGCTGCATGCGCACATCTCGATGTGCTGATGCTGCTTCTGGTTTCCTATAATGAAAGGGAAACATTAATTAATACACAATTACCTAAAAAACTAGCATTCAGCAATTATGTCTCCATAATCTGGATGAATAGCAGCCAACAGGTACACATGCTATATCAGGATTGAGACATGTGTGCAGGATTCCGCCTCGTGTATAGGTTAGGTGTACTGTCAAGTTGAGTCGAGTTGTTTATTTAATCAGGTTCACTGACACACTGTACTTAATGGCTTTTCGCCATCGCATGTCAATGAAATAAAACAAGCATGTGAGTTGTGACAATGGAAAACATGTGCACCAAGACATAAATACAAATAAACATGCAAATTGCAAACATACATAGCTAGCAAATCCAAAAATCACTCGCAAACGTTAAACATGTTGGCATATGGTTATGGTAAGGCCACATGTTTGTCATTCACATTGTTCACATTAACAAAATGAGAAAAAAAACAATTAACATTGTGGGGTATGAAACAAGAATGTAATTGAGAAAAAAACATGCAGAACTGTGACAGCATAAATGTAAACTAATGCAGCTTGCCTGGTGAAGGTTGATGATGGTAGGTTGAGCGATGGCACTGCTCCAGTCTTCAGCTTGGACCTCAACTTCACATGTGATGGGAGGACAGATCGCTGAATTTTATATGATTCGTCCAGATCATCATCCAGGAAATGTTTTCCACAAACTCGGGCAGTTTTAACGACTACTTCGTCCTTCCTGGCACACCTATGCAGCCATTCTGATTTTAAATGACTTACTTTGGGGAATGAAAAGAATGAGAGTCCTGGACTGTTTCTAGAGTTGTTGGAGCATTTGGAAACAGCGCAATGTGGCATTGTCAGATCAACTTCGCTCTCAGACTAAATTAATAACGACAGGCGTCAGTGAATCCAATCTGAAATAATATCGATCAACTCGTTTATAAACAAGTTTAAAGATGGCGGCGGTGCGCGTCACTAACGTAAGATCCGCGCAGGAATTGTCGATTTGTGACGTCACAAATCCCCAATTTGCCTATGGCGAAGCACAGCACGACATCCCCCTGGGTATACTATTCGTCACCGACGGCAGTATTGGTCTGCGTCTCGCCGTAAGTTCCATCTTCTGTTTAGTTAGTGGAATGTATCTACAATGGAATTATCTAAGTTTTGTCAGTTCTGTCAGCAGTCATTGTCATGTAGGCATTGATTTCTAATAATTAGGCATGCCTTGTTTTAAAGGGATTATACAGGTTTCCGTCCTGAAAGTAAATGCACTCTTTTGCAGTTGTATGAGCTTTAAACACGTTTAAGACATAACGGACCTCAATGCTCATTTAGTCCATTATTTCAGAAATTATCAGCATTAGAACTTGGGCATTTTTCGAGACAAGTGTCATAACGAGTTCTTGATTGACACTACTGTCCACCACTTTTATCTTAAGATCAATTTTAGACTTTTGAATGATCTGAAAGTCCTACACTGGATCACCAAATTATTATGCTTCAAAACTGACGGGACTTTGTATTACTACACATTGTTCGTTGAGGTTTTGTGGTTTTCTTTTCTCCAGCCTTTAGCGTTGACAATTTGGTGGTGGCGTATTAATTTTTTGGCATGAAAATTCATGAAAAATATAGAATTTTATGGGAAAACTCAAGGTCATATATAGAAGGTAAAATCATCAGGCGATTTGTTTACATTGGTGACCTTGGCCGGATGACGTCACTGGTTTTCGGCTCCCAGATTGGCCCGGCTGGCATATCTTACTGAAGTATTCTACGGCGAGCACAGAACGGACCAAGGGGTGACAATTACTTGCACTAACAACAGGGTCGCACACAAGGGGGGGGGGGCATAGGGGCCTGTGTCACCCCTTCCCCTCAGCGAGTCGAGGACCCCTGAGCCACACAAAGGGTGGTCCATGGCCCTGTCTAGCGCCCATACTTAAGGGGGGCCTGCACAGGCGGGTCACAGGCCCTTCAACAATCTGAGGGGCCCGGTGATAGCCAGAGGACCCTCGAACTGGCCAGGGGACCCCCAGCAGGGGTGTAGTTTCCTATTCAGTTGAGGGGGCTTCAGCCCCCCACCCCCCTCCAACTTGGACACGAAGTGGGTCAAATCGGGGGAGAAATATGTATTTTGTGAATTTTGATGGTACTTTAAGCTATTTTTTTCCTGCTCAGCCCCCCCCCCCCTAACATGTCTGGAGAAGCTACCCCTCCCCCCCCCCCCCAGCGATCCAGGGGCCCTACGACGGTCAGGTGTCTTTCATCCGGGGGACCAGAACGACCCAGGGGCCCGCTTTGGCAGTCCAGGGTTCAACTGTGGAAGGCCCAGGGGAGAACGTCCAGGAACAACCCAGGGGATCCCTCCGGAGGTCTAGAGAGTATGAGGACAGCCCAAGGGCACCCATCCGCCGGTGCAGGGGTCTAAGGGCGGCCCAGAGCCCCGTCAGGCAGCTCTGATGGCCAGCTGATGTCCTAGGGCCCCTCCAGCGATCATTGCGCTCCGACCTGGCGGTTCGTTGGTTGGCAAAGGATGCGAGAGTGCCGAGGGAGGCCCAGGGACCGTCATCCAATGGTCCAGAATTTCTGTTTCTGAGTGTTCCAGAGACCCCGTCCAGTATTCAAGGGAGTCCGAGAACGGCCCAGCAGACCATGTCCGCCGGTTTAGAGGCCAGCGAGGACGGCCCATTGGCCGCCTCCGGCGTTTCATGGGCCGCGAGGGCGCCGAAAGGGCCCTCAGCAGCAGTTCTTTTCGTAGCATTCCCACTATCAAAATACTACGGCCGTGTTCTGGCCGTGCTGAAATCCCCGGATTCCCTGGGGAATGCGGGGATTCCGGCACGGCCAGCCAATCTCAGGCGAGCTTTCCCCGGGATTCCCTGGAATCCCCGCGGGAATGTGCGGCCAGAACACACGGTAAATATGCATTGTATACGACTGACCAACCGTACTGCCCACAACCGCAATACCGTACTTTGCTAAGATAAGTAGGGCGCTTTTACTAGTTACTTGTGCCTATCGGGTCACAACGAATTTGAAATACATTTGTGTCTTTTTAAGCACCTGATGGCAGTCAAATGCATACTGGTTATTGATTCAACTCTGATTTAATCGATTGGAATCGTTCAATCAAAATCCCTTGAATCAAAGAAGAATCGATTCACCACCGGATTTTTGTATTCATGAATCATGATTGAATCAAAACCCGCATAGAAACAAGGCTGATTGAATAAAAAAGACTGTGCAATGCTAATGGTGAGTCAATCGTGATTTGATCAAAAGATGTTTTGATTCTGTGAATCGGAAAAAATCATTTGTCAAAATGGTTATCCATGAATCAAACGGTGACTGAATCATTCATATTCCAAAATGAATCATGATTGAATCCTTCCAAAAAAGGTGAATAAATAACCAGTCTGGTCAAATGTAAACAAATCTCAAACCCCAGCTTTCCAGAAGTTACAAGAACTCAGACCCAGCATTTATGGAAATCAAAATCAACTTATTAAAGGGAAATAATGACCTTTTTCCACAAAAATGGAGTTAGCACTTGAAATCGCCAGACGAGACCAAAATATATTGTAAATTCATCACATTTTGCATGAAAACTTTCTTACCGAAAGATATTTCAAGTTAAAGTTGATAAGCGTTCCACACTTTTAACGACCGGTACTTGCAAGTACTTTTGGTCCTCATCAAACTGCGAGCTTTTCCCGTATTGTTTTTTTACGCAATGGAGTGGAAAATATATTGCGCGTTCTGCTTGTTGTGATTATATGCCCGGCGGTCTTCTAAAACTAACAGCGATTGGAAAAAGTGGCAATAAAATCGGAAGCTCATCGATGCACATCAACGGCGGCATAGTTAGTGGTTGCGACCCTCAATTTTTGAAAATAAATTCATTTGTTTTCAACATTAGGAGTATTGTATAATTTGTCTGTGGCTGTATATAACACTATGCTTTATATTATCATGAAAAATAATAATTTTTCCCCAAAAAACTAACAAACAATAACACAAAACTGGCAATCG
Source organism: Chirona hameri (assembly GCA_036785665.1). Lineage (NCBI taxonomy): Eukaryota > Metazoa > Arthropoda > Thecostraca > Balanomorpha > Balanidae > Chirona > Chirona hameri. Next base: position 49,394 of record JAXIVJ010007026.1, read on the forward strand.
GAATCGGATCGGAAGCTCATCGATGCACATCGACGGCGACCTATTTAGCGTCGGCGATTTGTTTGCAAGGCATTGTCATGCTTCTCGGCGCACTTAACCATTGTGGCGAGTTGTTGCTAGTAGCGCTTTCGTTCTCCATGGCAACCAGGCATGAGCCAATGAAAAGCCAGAACGTATTCCCTTTCTGGCTTTTGATTGGCTGACGCCTGGTTGCCATGGAGAACGAAAGCGCTACTAGCGTGTGTCCGAGCAGCGCTCAGTTTGATCGGAAATGTCACAGAGCCTCCAAAAATGCCGCAATCGATGTGAACAATGGTAGGGAAGGGCGAATTTGTAAATGACCTTCATGAAGTACACAAGGTACTTGTTTTGTATTTTTCCGAAACTTACAACTTCGAATTTGGGAATAATTTTATTTAATTCTTAAATTTAAATAAAATAATTTTAAAACCATAGCGGTAGCCTAAGAAATTGTTGCTAACAAAAGCAAAAGGTCATTATTTCCCTTTAACCAAAATCAAAATCAACTACTTATAGTAAGGTCAGGTTAGATTAGGATTGATTTATTTTAACTGGTGAGGTGCATTACTTAAAGGAAATGCCCCGCCTTAATAATGGAGAATTGAGCTGAGATAGCAGTCTTGAAGCCCATCTCAAGAAGCCACTTTCAGCATGCTCTCATTTAGTCTCTCCTGCTTAAGGCAAACTATTAGTGGGTGTCCCAGACTTTCATAGCTCAAGATTAAGGTAGTGAGACAGGTGGGGATGCCAGTTTGATGAAATCATTAGGGACAGTATTTAAACTTGAAAAAAAAAATATACTGAAGGCAGAAACAAAGTAAAGAATTTAGGCAAGGATAAAACAAATATTTCAGATTAAGTCATTCTGTTTTAGGCTGCATGCTGAAGATCTGAAGCTAAAAACAGGTTGTGTAGGCAACTATGACACCGGGGAGACATGCACAAACTGGCTGGCTACTGATGGGTGAGCCCCAAAGAGGAAAGTTGTGTAATAAGGGACTATGGCACGAAGGAGACACAAACATTGGCTTGCTATGGAAAGTGAGCCCAAAGGGGGAAGTTGTATAGGGAGTTTGCAATTTGCAGCACCAAAGGTTCCAGGGAGTCACAAACATACTGCTGGCTACACCAAGATCAAGGTGGGGTCAGTTTGGTTTAGGTTGTAATCAAGCTAAATCAATCATAAGACCCATTGCCACCATGGGGCTGCCAAGAAATTGGTAATCTTTGACTAAGGTACCCGTTGGTGCACCGGGTTTGTAGTAATCAAGGGTCAAGGTTACTATCATTGTTGTTGGTCTGGAGTCATAGGGAAGCTTCATGACATCACCAGATTCTCCACTAAACCCTATCACGCTCTTACTAAACCTCTGTTCCTGGCAGAGCGCAGGACTTGTATTTGAGACTGAAGGTCGGCCGCACAGCGGCCGCCACCATGATGTGACCTTGCACGTCAATCACCGGCTCACAAAATTATTTGTCTGCCTAAGATTCGCTTGTAGCCAGAATCTGGTGACGTCATAAAGCTTCCCTATGACTCCAGACCAACAACGGTGATAGTAACCTTGAGCTTGAACCTTGATTACTACAAACATAGTGCACTGACAGGCACTTTAGTCAAAGATTACCAAGAAATTAATGATACTACAAAAACCTCAACCAATAATAGGCACCTACCTAGTTGCTTCAAACAAGTCATGTTTTTTACCCAAGTGGGGAATAATTTTAGAATAAAACCCTTCAAAGGTGCTTTCAACTCAAATCATGGCAGCTCAAAACATGTTTTCCTCATCATTTCATAGTTACAGCCTCGGCTCCAGTCAAGTGATTGACATTCCTAATTGTAATTGTATGTTATGAACCCAGTAGCCCACGCGAGGAATTCGAACTTAGGCATCTGTGCATATACACCATTATTTGGGCTAATCAACTGGTATTCCAGGGTATCTATTGAATTTGCAAGACATTGAAGCATCTAAACTACACCGAGTAAACACAAACAATCAACACGAAACACGTGCGCCCTCAACAAACAAATATCCCAACCTACCGCGACGCACGGTCATAGAATCCGCGACGATTATTGAAGTAGTGGATTGTCACACGCGCGTCATCGACGTAAAAATCGGCCAAACTAGCGTTAAAGCACTGCAATATATGTCAACAGTCATCTAATTCACTGCCTTACCAGAACACAAAAAGTGTGCATCATACCACACACTAACTAATAAGAGATGTAGAAGTGGTCTAAACATACCACTACACACAAACACAACGATATTGGCACCCGACAAGCGCAGGCATTGGACAAACTATCCCTGTATGGAGTCGACACCGACTGGTTTACAAACTACCTGACCGGCCACACACAGCAGGTTCAGATACGTGGGGCGGATGGCAAAAACATCAGATCGCGAACAAAGCCAAACACGATCGGCGTCTACCAAGGCGGCGCTCTTAGCTGCATCTTATACATGATCTTTGCCAATGACATGAGCCAGTGTGTGCCTGACGACGTCACGGTCGTGCAATTCGCCGATGATACACAGGTCCTGATCAGCGGGCGAAAGCAGGACCTGCAGCAGCTTACCGCCCGAATGGAAGCTGCGCTCGGCTCACTGTATCAGTGGTTCTGTCACAACGGTGTGAAACTGAACGGAAAGAAGACCCAGATGTTAGTCCTGGGCACACCAGCCATGCTGAGAGACTTACCACCGGTGACATTGAGTTTCTGCGGGACTGTGATTCCCGACTCGAGACAGGTCAAAAATCTAGGCCTCACAATCGACCGACATCTCAACTATCATAGCCATATAGACACCATGACCAACAAGTGCACGGCATGCTCATCGCCTTGAGCCACGCGCGACACGTGATCCCGAACTCGTCTCTGAAAAACATAGTCCAGGCACTGGTATTGTCAATAGTGCGTTACTGCATTGCTGTGTACGACTCGTGTGGCGCAGTTCAGCTCCACCGCGTCCAGAAAATCATCAATTTCTGTGCTAGAGTCGTGACCGGCCGACGGAAGTACGATCACATAACAGACGCCATCCGACAACTCGGTTGGCTTACTGCGAAACAGTTGGTAGATTACCACACTGTGAGCTCTGTGCAGATGGCCATTGTAACCGGACAACCAGAGTGCATCAGCGACAGCATTTGGCCGCGGGCAAACGAGCAGCATACGCATGCCACCAGACGAGCTGACTGGTTCACAATGCCGCGAATGCGCACAGAGACAGGGAAAAGACGACTGTGCGGCAGAGGAGTGAGCACACTGAACAAACTAGGGATAGACCCAAGCGCAGCGGCGTTCCGGACCAAACTAAAGCGCACGATATTGGACGGATAGAGGCGAAATGTCTGTGCAAACGACTGAACTGTGATGTGTATTGTACGTGTACCTGAATTTATGCCCTTGTTTTTTTTAAACAGAAATGACGTGCATCTTTTAAAAGCCATGTCCATCGTGGATGAGTTGCGAAATACATCAATCAATCAATCAGGCCAACGAGCAGAAAACCGAAAACCAATGACGTCACTTTGCTACCATAACCTTGCAAGAACCCTCCCTATGGCGCAGCATAGAAGTCGTCAGCCCCTGGGAAAACTAGGTAACTGCTGCTGTCGGAACAAAACAAGTTTATTTTCTTTCAAATATTGCTTATTTTACCGGAAATATGCCACACGTGAGGTGTTTTTATTAGCACAAAAGAGATGACTGGCTCTGCCTCAGCCGGTCCTGCAGAAAATACGCGGTGGCATCACCGCGCACTTTGGAATGTCCTTACGTGCAGAAGAGGTAATTTCCAGAAAAATGTGGCTACCGTGGGACTTCTACCACCTTTATAAGTACGTTTTACTATGTAACTCAATTATTCTGGGAAAACCCGTATAATCCCTTTAAACATGCAGTTTCAATTTCAATATCGCCGGGGACCCGGTAAGTTCAGTAATTCACCTCCCTCTTGCTCTTGAGGTCCCTTATAGAAGAATTTAGTATTTTTACGACAGACAGAAAACTGTACCAGTAATACCAAAGCTATGACGTCACCAAAAACTATATATAATTGAACCTGACCTAACCTTTACAGCAATTATGGTCACGGACCCATGTTTAGAACGCTCCGCTCACATTCACACGCTGCACTGCATAATCTACTGGGGAGGAGGGGGGGGGGGGGGGGGGGGGGGGGCGCCCCCGCACCCCCCATCTTGTAAACAGATAACCCACATTTCAGTCTGTTGTAATATTACTGTCAGCTGACTACTCTTCTTCTATTGGGGACCTCAAGAACACCATAAACTGGGGTGGTGAATTACTGAACTATTACCCAAATGCCCTGGTGACCAGCAAAATATTGGTAATTCTACCTTCTACCTTCTTCATTAAGTTTGGAGAGTTGTCTTGCATTCTGCATTGCCTATTTCTACCTTCTTCATTTAACAATTTTGTAGATGATTTCAAAAAGGCCTGCAAAAGGTGTCTTGCCCCACCCCTCAGGCCCCATCTCCTTGAACTCAGCGCCTATGGGGAATAGGTGGAAAACCAAAAATACTGTTTGATAGCTCTTCATAAATTATGTCGAAACTATTTCTGTTACTACTTTTAGGCTCAAGTCAATATTTCACCACAATATTTTCCTGGGCCTCTGAAAAAATCTGCCTGGCTCCCCTGGCTCGCCATATTGATATCCCTTGGAACAGGGTGAGAGTTCCAGTTAACACCTTGGTCCCAAGAGGATATGGTGCTTGCTGCTTGGTCCACAAACAAAACCAAATTTAAATATCAATATGTGAGGATTTCATTATTTTCATATGTGTATCCTGTTGGTCTTAAAACAAACATTGACATTGGTAGTTTGACAGTTAATTTAAGCCCTTGGCAGGTTAACAACATACATTGGTGCATTAATTTATTATGAGATTATTGAGACTTTTGAGACTGATCTCTCAATAGAGTTACTTTTATGACAATAAATATTATTGGCTGTGTTTTGCATGTGTACAGGTGTGGAATGGGAAGGGTGTGTTTGAAGCCTCTCATTTCGGATCCATGTGTGAAGACGGGGCGCCAAGAGGACGATCCCCCGCCTTGCGAGCCACGAAGCACTCACATAGCGCTGTCCGTCGCCGACGCACCTGCTACTGGGCCGGCTGCTGCTGCGCTCGGGGCGATGGAGCTGCCGGCTGGTGCACTTCTCTCGTACTCCTGCAGCAGCGACTCCATCTCCGGGTCCGGCTCCTCAGGCCCACAGTCGCGATCGTCGCTCGTCGATGGCTGGTCGGTGTCGGCCAGTGCGGCGCAGAAGGCACGCATGTCTGCGGCCACCTCCTGTGGAACGAAATATGCGGCCTCCTTCTGCAGCTCTCGCAGCTGCTCCAGCTCCGACGGCACTGCTTCTGGGTCCGTGTCCGGCTCGGGGGACGCCTGTTCTACGCCGCCCCCCCCCCCCCGATCTCGTCAGTGGGCTCACGCCGCTGTTCAAACCGAACAGGATGGTGATGAGGCGGAGGGAGGCGACGGCGTCCACGGGGTTGAGGTTGGACTTTGATCCGCTCCTTCCACGCAACATCCCGAAAAGTCCCTCTAACCGGTCCTGTGTGAGGCGACGGGTCAGCAGGTACGTGCTGTCGCCAAACACAGCACGCCTGTCGGCCAGGAGGCCGCGGACAGGAGGCCGCGGACAGACCGGATGGTGACGAGCATCCCCTTCTGAAATGGGTACAGATGTTTAGCCGATCCGAAGTGCATGCCCAGCAGCTCTTCGATGGCTGCGTCCAGCACCGCCTCCTGCTAGTTGGTGGCCTTGTAGCCGCTGCGCAGGGACTTCGAGTCGGCGGGACTGACGCTGTTGAGCACGTCGCAGGTGTTGACAACACCTGCGACGTGCTCAACAGCGTCAGTCCCGCCGACTCGAAGTCCCTGCGCAGCGGCTACAAGGCCACCAACTAGCAGGAGGCGGTGCTGGACGCAGCCATCGAAGAGCTGCTGGGCATGCACTTCGGATCGGCTAAACATCTGTACCCATTTCAGAAGGGGATGCTCGTCACCATCCGGTCTGTCCGCGGCCTCCTGTCCGCGGCCTCCTGGCCGACAGGCGTGCTGTGTTTGGCGACAGCACGTACCTGCTGACCCGTCGCCTCACACAGGACCGGTTAGAGGGACTTTTCGGGATGTTGCGTGGAAGGAGCGGATCAAAGTCCAACCTCAACCCCGTGGACGCCGTCGCCTCCCTCCGCCTCATCACCATCCTGTTCGGTTTGAACAGCGGCGTGAGCCCACTGACGAGATCGGGGGGGGGGGGGCGGCGTAGAACAGGCGTCCCCCGAGCCGGACACGGACCCAGAAGCAGTGCCGTCGGAGCTGGAGCAGCTGCGAGAGCTGCAGAAGGAGGCCGCATATTTCGTTCCACAGGAGGTGGCCGCAGACATGCGTGCCTTCTGCGCCGCACTGGCCGACACCGACCAGCCATCGACGAGCGACGATCGCGACTGTGGGCCTGAGGAGCCGGACCCGGAGATGGAGTCGCTGCTGCAGGAGTACGAGAGAAGTGCACCAGCCGGCAGCTCCATCGCCCCGAGCGCAGCAGCAGCCGGCCCAGTAGCAGGTGCGTCGGCGACGGACAGCGCTATGTGAGTGCTTCGTGGCTCGCAAGGCGGGGGATCGTCCTCTTGGCGCCCCGTCTTCGCAGACCGAGGATGGGCCAGTGTAGGCTCTCTCGCTCATGATGCGGAGTGAAGGAGGGTTGACGGTCCCGACGGAGGCATTCTTTGAACGTTTCCGACAGATGGAAGAGGCGTTCTGCCTTCACCATGCGCTGGAGCCGAATCGGCTGAGCCGGAAACCGAGAGTGGTGGCCGCTTTTCTGAGTGTACTGCACGGCAAGTTCCCTTCTGTACCCGCTGCTGCTAGGAGGGCTTTGCGCGCGTTCGCACATTTATTCGCACGAAGGCGGTAAATGGTGCTCGGCGCGCGGAGGTCATGGAAAGACGGGCGGCACGGAAGCGCAAACAGTGCGTCACGAAAGCCTAAGCATATCGGGTCTCGAGTCCGGGTACGGACTACGGACAGTGAGTGCCGTAGTCGTGTTGTGCCGCTGCAGCTTATCGGGTCCCGAGTACGGGTACGGATAGTGTGAGTGCCGTTGTCGTGTTGTGTCGCAGCAGCTGATTGGGTCTCGAATACTGAATTTCTTCTCACATATATCCTGTTTTGGCTTCAGCTTTGATACGGCTCGACTAATGGGAAGGACCGTTTTACCGAGGAAAGATGGTATGCTATTTAATAAGAGTATATCGATTGTAACACTTATAATATTCTTTTATTGTTGATTGTTTTAAGACTTCATCATTACTAATATGGACCACAACATGCCAAGGGCCATTGTTAATATACATGAGTTTGAGAAGAAGACCAGTCCCAACATTGCGCTTGAAAATGGAAATTATATTTCATATTTCCCGTTCCTGTTATCAAATTATAACAGACACAGGTCGCCATATATTGCCAATATTGTTGTGTCCAGATGTCCGGTGTCGGAAACACAGTCATCCGACACTTCCCCCAGATGGCCGGCCGGACAGACCCGGCCGAGCCCAACGGTCTGAGTCGCCCGCGTGAGAACGTGTCTAATACAGAGTCCGTGGCGTCCGGTCCGTGGCGTGTTTGTCCCAGGGACCACGCAGCACAAAACATATAACGTTGTTCTCAACGACTGCCAATAAAACCTTTGCCTTGCCGGGATTTGATTCCATGCTCTTGGACTACATGATAGGGTCATACTTTGGCCAATAACTCTGAAAACTATTGGTTGGGCTTGCCATTTCAACCCCCCCCCCAAAAAAAATGCTTTGGCTTTATTCTATGGGTATCATTTATGAATCTGATAAGAACAGTTAAAATTTTGCGCTTGACAAAAATCATCGCAACATCGCAGAGGAAATGTGATGTTAGTTACCTAATTAGCACTTGCACAATTAGCACATTTGCAAAACAAAATTACCTCAGATTTTTTAATGAGATTTCCTGATTCTTATCATTTAGTTATACCAAATAAAAGAAGCGCAAAACACCGCATGTTGCTGGTAAAACTGTATGTAGCCACTTTTACGATAAAACTATTGGCATCACCGGGATTCGATCCCACGACCTTCGACTATATCGTTGAGATGGTGTCATACTTTGGTTAATAACTCGAAAACCGTTGATTGGGCTTGACACCTTGACCCCCAAAAATCGAAATAAAAATGTTACCGCTTTCTTTCTCTGGGTTTGATATATGAATTTGAGGTGAAGAACAGTTCGAAAATCGACCTGGAAAAGGAGCAATTTAACATGGCACCCTATGGGCTAGTAGTGCAAGTCACGCCCATGCTACCATATGACTTTGGACTCCCGCTAATATTGTTTAAACTTGCGTTGCGTCACTTTTGTCTCAAGGACAAGCTACCATATTTTACTGCCATATAAGTATATTTATTTTATTCTTAAACTTTTGCACTGCTCATAATTTTTACCATATATGGGAAAAGATGTCATTTTCGACTACGAAAGATGGAGGGGGGGGGGGCAAAAATATAGTTTTTCCCCCGCTTGATTTTGCCAGTGGGGGTGGCTGCCCCGCTCCCCCCGCGAATCCGCCGCCCCTGGTTCAAGATATGCTAAAAACAAACTTAAAAAACACAATATTTCCAAATATAGACTTGCAACATAACTTACTTATCTAACGGCGAGGACTTCAAATTGCAGCTCTCGTCAACACCCGTCAAAAGGCCGTAAAACGCTTGAAAGCGCAGCTGCGGCGAGGGGCTGGCCACGACTAGACCACTGCACCAGTGACGTCGTGGCTAATGCTGAACCGCTCGGCAGCCGATACATGGGAAATCTCGGGATGACACACCCTGGCTCTTATCCATGTGGATACTCACGCGGTCAAGGCCTCTTATATTGAGATACTCATGCGATATTAGAATACTGGCCATACATAGGTAATTATTATATTTACTGTGATAGGTATCTTCCTAGGACTGGTCGTGTGTAGGGAATATTATAATGTGCCTGTTTCAGTGGCGCCTCTAACCTCCAACTTGATCCAACTTGCGACTGTCCTATCCTAATACTTACCTGGTTCACTTGCCTGGTTGGGTTCCCAATCTCGTGAGGACAGTAAAGGAGATTGGCAATGATAGGTGGAAACCCTTGGACAAAGGACACGCCTAGCACCTGGCTCCCTTCAGGAGTCTAGGATGAGTGCAGGAACAAGGCGTCTGCCACCGACATCTATATAATACCTAGACAGCCATTTTGCGCTGTCCGGCCATTCCCACACTGTGGTAGCGCTACCACTAACTCACCAGCCCTGGCGGGCAAAACATTGTGGGCGCCATAGGGACCAATGTATAAATTGCAAATTTGAACAGCACCCTGACTGGGCTACACTTGGAAAATATTGATTTTGATTGATTGATCTAGATTGAGCCAAAACTGATTATAAGGTTCCACCTGGTCATGGAATTTCTGGAGAGCAGCTGAAATGATCAGTTACCATGGCCTTATTTGGGATGTAGCAACCATGTTATACTGTTCACTTTCTGTTGCAAATGCAGTCTAAGCTTAGTATATGAAGTATATGAAGCTTAGATCGCATTTGCAATGGAATTTGAACGGTATAACATGGTTTTACACCCCAAATAAGGCCATGGTAACCGATCATGTCAGCTGCTCTCCAGAAATTTCATGATCAGGTGGAACCTTCTAATTCATTTGGGCTCAATCTAGAATCTCCAATGAATAATATGATGCTACTTTGCACCACTTTTTCCAAGTGTAGCCCAGTCAGGGCGCTGTTCAGATTTGCCATTTATACATTGGTTCCTATGGCACCCACAATGTTTTACCCCCCAGGACGGCTGACGCCACCACACAGCGTGGGCACGGGCCGGCCGGCGTATGCGGCGCTCAAGTTGGCTGTCTAGGTATTATATTGATGTCAGTGGCGTCCGCTCAGAGACAAGAAATTGTTGTACATGTGTGAAAAAGATTTGCAATGAGGAAATTAAATAAAAAATGAATGCAAAAAAAATGCCATTGACTAGAGCAAAAGTGTTGTGGTATCAGGTGAACTTGGATAATAGCAGAAACTGGATCCAGGCAATGGATGGGAGCCCCAGGGCGCTTCTAACCCCTGGTGACAAGGGCACCTACCTTGGGGGTGGAGTTGAGGATGAATAGGATGAGGAGAAAGGTTTCTGCTTAAGACTTTTTGTCGGAAGAGAGGATATGTATGGGCTTCATTATAGGGTTTAATATTTATATTGGCATTGATGATATAGGTGTTTATGTATGTTTCCTTGTTGAGAATTCTTGACTAGGGAGGGTAATCATATAGGGCATCACCCAGAGCATCTGCACCTGCAACTTTAAATGCTTTGTACCTGTTTCTTTGACCACATGAACTGAAAGCCTGTTTACCTTGTGTAGGCTTTATTTAACATACAAACAAGCATGGTACCTGCAGAGCAAGACAGCCGATAAGCATGCAGCAAAACACCCCACACAACATGCACAACATAGCGACATGCAGCAGGCATCACATGCACAACATGGCGGCATGCAGCAAGCAACAACAATCACCACATTCTCCCCCACCTACAAAAGACCCTCACTTGAACTCACAGGTTCAGCCGTTTTGGAGCACGTCTTACATGCATCGAACGTCGCACCGAATCATGAGGCTCTACATCGAACTCAGATCCAACCGACAAGTGAGCGTGAGTTTCTGCGGGGTCACGGGTCCCTTCAGGTTCCCGGGGCTGTGGCTGAGGAGGGGGACTGAAGGGACACGCACGATCCCCGTCAGGCTCAGACTCAAAAACGCGTTCCCGCCCCACAACACAGGGCACACGACTCCGGGGCAGACTGTACATAAGGGTTTCCTACTGGCTCCCTTTCTGTGCCCGACTGAGGTGTCACGTCCTCTGAATCGCTGCTGACAGGGACAGCATCACCAGGTGGAGCCAGGTCACGAATGGATACAGTGGTCTCCCGGACACTTGGAAATCGGACATGCGCGTACTGCGCATTAGCATCCAGAAGATCAACCTCGTCAACCAAAGATTCGAACTTCGACCGGCGAACATGCTTTTTCAGCAGCACTCTTCCCAGTGTGCTCAGCCAAGTGGGCAGAGAGTGGCCACTCACTGAGCGCCTCTGGAAGTTGAACATACGCTCATGAGGGGTATAGTTCGTAGCAGTACAAAGCAGATTTCGAATGGAGTGGAGCACGTCAGTTAGGACAGTCTCCCATTGAGTGATCGGCAGCTTTCGAGACTTGAGCGCAAGGGTAATGGACTTCCAGATTATCCCATTATAGCGCTCGCACTGGCCGTTTCCCTGGGGGTTGTAGGGTGTAGTCCTGCTCACCGCTATCCCCCGACTGATGAGAAACTCCTTTAGTTCAGAGGACATGAAGGACGTTCCCCGATCAGAGTGAATGTAGGCCGGCATTCCGAACACAGAAAACAGCTCGCACAGGCACGTGATGCCAGTCTGTGCCGACATATCGGGACACGGGAAGGCAAATGGAAATCGAGAGTACTCATCTACGACTGTGAGAAGATATCGGTTGCGAGAAGACGTGGGTAGTGGTCCTTTGAAGTCGACGCTCAGCCGCTCAAACGGGTGAGTAGCTTTAATCAGATGTGATGTGGGTGGCCTGTAGTACTGGGGCTTGCACTCGGCACACACTGGACAACATGACGTGACCCTCTTTACGTCCTCCACAGAAAATGGGAGGTTCCTACAGCGCACAAAGTGAGTCATCCTCGTCACACCTGGATGACAGAGGGCGTTATGAAGCTCCGACAGCCTGTGTGTGCTCATAGACGAGCAGAGGGACGCGCGAGATAGCGTGTCAGCAGGGATATTATCCTTGCTCGGGCGGTACACGATATCGAAGTGAAGCAAGAAAGTTCTAGGCTCCATCGTTGGATTTTGTCGTTCTTTATCTTACCAGCGTGAGTCTGGTTGAACATGAAAGCGACTGACTGTTGATCTGTGAAGAGTGTGAAATGGTGACCTGCGAGATAATGTTTCCACTTACGAAGAGCATCGACGATAGCGTGGGCCTCCTTTTCCACGGCTGCGTGTTTCTGCTCGCTAGCGTTGAGCGCTCTAGAAAAGAAGGCCACCGGCCTGCCTGCCTGAGTCAGGGTAGCCGCGAGAGCGGCGTCAGAGGCGTCAGTTTCCACCACAAAAGGAACGGCTTCGTCTATAGATCGAACGACAGAATTCGCAACCTCTTCTTTCATTTTCACGAACGCCTCTCGTGCGTCCGTACCCAAAGGGAAAGCGGTCGCCCCCGTCAGTGGACGGATCTTATCAGAAAACTTTGGTATCCACTGAGAGTAGTACGAGAACATGCCGACAGCTCGGTGGAGAGCCTTCGTGTCCTGAGGCAGAGGAAGGTTCCTGAGCGGTTCCAGTCGCTCTGGATCGGGCTTTATCTCTCAGTCAGAGATGCAGTAGCCCAAGAGCCTGATGGTTGAAACCGAGTACACGCACTTGTCCTCATTCAAGGTGAGGCTGTACTTTTTAGCAGCGTCCAAAAACCATGTCATGTCGTGTCATACCGTCATGTCGACAGGGCGACAAAGCGGCCAGCGCAGTCCTTTGCCAGGTCATAAGGGCCTCTGAGTAGGTTGGAGGGCCCCTGGACACACCAGAGGGCCCCTGGGAAGTTAAGAGGGGCCCTGGCCAGACCGAAAGGGCCCCTAGGTGGTCAGAAGGGCCCCTGAACATGCCGAATGAGCCCCTAGCCAGCACGGAGGGGCCCCAGGGCAGGTCGGAGGGCCCTCGGAGCATGTCGTAAGGCGACAAAGCAGCCAGCGCAGTCCCTTGCTAGGTCGGAAGGGCCCCTTAGAAGGTTAAAGGGCCCCTGGAGAGACCAGAGGACCCCTGGAAAATTAAAAGGGCCCCTGCGCAGATCGGAGGGGCCCCTGACCAGACCGAAAGGACCCCTGGGCGGGTGAGAAGGGCCCCTGAACATGCCGAAGTGGCCCCTAGCCAGCACGGAGGGGCTCCAGGGCAGACCTGAGGGCCCCTTGAGCATGTCGGCAGGGCGACAAAGCAGCCAGCGCAGGCCGACCAGAAGAGTCGCTGGGCCGATCGGAGGGGCTCCTGGGCAAGTCAGAAGGGCCCCTGGCTAGACCGAAAGGGTCCCTGGGCCGGTCGGAAGGCCTCTTGAATATGCCGGATGAGTTCCTAGCCAGCCTGGAGAGGCCCCTGGGCAGTTCGGTGGGGCCCCTGAGCAGGGGCGGCGGATTGCGGGAACAGGGTACCCAAAATTCCCCCAGTCGAAAATCCTGGGGGGCAAAGGGTAGTTTCCCCCCCCCCCAGATTTTAGCCTGCTCAATCTGGGGGCAACATGACTCTTCCCCTCCCCAGGATTTGCATTTGAGGGGGGGGGGGGGATTTTGGGTACCCTGCGCCCCGCAATCCGCCGCCCCTGCCCCTGAGCATGTCGGCAGGGCGACAAAGCAGCCAGTGCAGTCCCTGGCCAGGTCGGAAGGACCTCCGAACAGGCCGAATGGCCCCTTGACACACAAGAGGGGCTTCTGGGAAGGTCAGAGGAGTCTCTGGTGAGACCGGAAGG